>OV651822.1:28655879-28705254 GCA_927349885.1 Psylliodes chrysocephalus | reverse complement strand
GAAGAAGAAGAAGAAGAAGAAGAAGAAGAAGAAAGAAGAAGAAGAAGAAGAAGAAGAAGAAGAAGAAGAAGAAGAAGAAGAGAAGAAGAAGAAGAAGAAGAAGAAAGAAGAAGAAGAAGAAAGAAGAAGAAGAAGAAGAAGAAGAAGAAGAAAGAAGAAGAAGAAAGAAGAAGAAGAGAAGAAGAAGAAGAAAGAAGAAGAAAGAAAAGAAGAAGAAGAAGAAGAAGAAGAAGAAGAAAGAAGAAGAGAAGAAGAGAAGAAGAAGAAGAAGAAAAGAAGAAGAGAAGAAGAAGAAGAAGAAGAAGAAGAAGAGAAGAAGAAGAAGAAGAGAAGAAGAGAAGAAGAAGAAGAAGAAGAAGAAGAAGAAGAAGAAGAAGAAGAGAAGAAGAAGAAGAAGAAGAAGAAGAAGAAGAAGAAGAAGAGAAGAAGAAGAAGAAGAAGAAGAAGAAGAAGAAGAAGAAGAAGAAGAAGAAGAAGAAGAAGAAGAAGAAGAAGAAGAAGAAGAAAAAGAAAAAAGGAGGATAATAAAGGGAGGAAGTCGACTTACATGCACTACATAATCTTATTCACACTTGCATTGCGTCACTTGCGTCACACCGCTTCAAACACGTCAATCTCGTCAAACACCCGTTATCCCTTGATAAACTTTTATTGCATGGCAGTTCTATAAAGACAAAATATGGAGCTCATCACCTCGTTGCTAGGAATCAAATATTTATTTATTTTTTTTTGTTATATGCGTCGACTACTAGGTCATTAGCCATTACAATATGAATTTTTAATTATTAGTTTTTTTTCATATTTCGTAAAAAATTTGGATATTCTTTAGAAATTCGATACATGTTTCTATATTCTATTGGTTTGATAAGCAGGTTTGTATATTCATGAGAATTAACATTTGGCGTCTCAATAATTCAAATTTTCGACATTCGAATATAATAAATATGTTCTATTGTTTGTAGTGTTGCACATGTGTCACAATGTGGACGATTTTGTCGCAAGAGCATATATGATGATGTTTATCTAGTGTGTCCAATTCGAATTCTGTGGAGAACTGCTTGTTCTCTGCGTGTCAGTGCTGCAGGTATTAGCCATTGTTTTATTGTGGGTTTGACTCTTTTAAGCTTTGATGGATGATGAGTCCATTATTCTTGGCATTTATTTTTTGTTTTAGGAAGATTTTAAAGTCTTCGTCTCGGACAGGAATATTTTCGGGTTGTCGGTCTAAGGAAAACTATTTATTATTATTATTATTATTATCCGATTTTGAGTTTTTTTTGTACACACGACATGTCGTTTATTTTAAAAATATAATATACAATATATATTCTTCAATTAATTATTTCTTTACAATAAATATCCCACAGAGGAGTAATATTTTCACACTATAAATTGGAAATAGAAATCGCCATGTTCTAGACTTTCTCCCAAAAGTACATAATAACGTTGAACATTATTGTATTCCTTACATATGGACAGCACAGTATAAAAAAGGCAATTTGAACATTGTAGAAATAGACATTTTTGTATCTAGATATTTTTTTTTAAATAAGTTTAAATGAGTTAAGTATTCATTTTTGTAAAAAAAATCATTACTCCAACCTATAACTATGTAGGCGTTAATTATTTTGGGCCTACCTGTTGAAAAAATTGGCGTAATTCGAAAAACATTGATTTTTATATGGTATAAAAAGTTTAAAATTGTGGTACAAGAATAACCAATTTATGAAATATACAAAAGTTTTTTGTGTAGGTACCTACTCTTTTCAAAATTTATTCTCGGCACAGTTGCTTTTACTTTAAGAAGGTCTCTTTTTTCATAAAAAATTGTTTAACTGTTTCCGAGCTATTGCAAATATTAGTGTTCAATTTTTAACCTCAAAACAATATAACTTTCAGTATGGTCTTCTGTTTTTATTATTAATAACATAACCACAAATTATGTTACAATAGATTAGATTTAATTAGGACTGTGGCCACCCACATGTGGCCCTATGTGGCCTCCCCCACCTCAAACTTTTCAGAACTGTTGTGCATAATCCTTTAATAGAGTACCTTGTCTAGTTCGGAGAAGGAAGTAGTTCCCCAGCGTAGCTAGTTGCCCTCGATTTTTCTTTTTCAAAGTGTAAGGAATCTCAGTCTTGATAGACCTTCGCAGTAGCACAATACGTATAGTTTTCTTCTTTTTCTGACAGAATCAGCATAAGGTCTCTTCTGTCACACCGATATTATACATATGTTTATTAAGTCAACAATGCCTTGTTAATAAACTATTAGCACTATAGTATTTTTTTCTTTTATGGCTTAGTACTTAGTAGATGCTCGGTGAGTTTAGTCGATGGTCATTTTAAGATCTCTTTGGCCTGTCTCTGTTCTGGTAAATTTTTCTACCACGCCCGAGATTTTTTAAACATACACTGCTTTGTGCATGTTTTGATAGCTGTTTTCGTCACACCATAGAAGGTTTTTCCATTTACCATGTCCTAATACCTCTTTTGCGCAGTGATGTATCGCTCCTGTTTCTGTCTGGAATACTGTCGCATGTATACCTTAGCTCACTGACATTCTTTTCTTTGGCTTAGTACTATTATATACCTACTCCTGAACCTCCATGTTTTTGAAAGCTATTTTGGGAACAATTCGTCTGAAGGCATTCCCATTATTTGGTTGTGATGGACCTTTGTGCAGTCTGTAGGTGACAGACCTGGCTTAGCCTTAAATTAATTATATATTACAGCGTTATTCAAAGTGTGGTCCGTGGAACCCTAGGGCCAAAAAAGTTTGAGACCCACTAATATATAGTGTTGTTAAGTTTAGTATGACTTCTAGAGCTGCTGATGGAGTCGTCCTCATGGCTCCCGTAGTACTCAGGCGTGCTTGCCTTTGAATACCATTGAGTTGTCGAATAACTCCTGTTTGCCGAGCCTTTGGCCACCATACCACAGACCCGTAGGCCTTATAGACCATCAGATAGTGACAGTACATCGATTTTAAGTAGAATGGAAGGAAATTTACGAGTGGCTCCTGGGGATAACACATGGAAAATTAGATTTTCCCTAACAAAAATAAAAGGTTATTTGTTGCCCATATTTCCACGCAAGCCGTTTCCACTAAATAATTAATTAATAGAACTAGACTTTGGAAAACCAAAGGCTTTATTGTAGCAAGTTGCTAAAGGATTGAAATAAGGGCGTAATCTTTTAAGAAAAAAATCGCGATTTTACCCGATTTTTCCAAACAAGACCATCGAATGTATAAAAACGTACATCGTCACTAGTTCGAAAAACATCTTTTCTTAAATGACCCGAATGTATTAGTGCATTTTATGGTCGTGAAAATTTTTTTGATAAAGAAAATCGAATTTTCCATGTGTCATCCTCAAGAGCCCCTCTTAAATTTTCCTTTATTCTACTTAACATAAATGTACTTTCCAACCCTCTTCGAGGCTTGTATGGGAAAATGGGGCACCTAAATCGATCACTTTCTGACGGTCTCTTATGACTCTGGTATATAGCCATATGGAGATTTTCGGTTGTAGTGCCCAATTTTTTCCACACAACCTTCGACATAACTTAAAGGATAATGTGATTCTCTGTATCTGTAACATGTGGAGGGTGAGTTACTCCACGGCACTTAAGCCTCATTAGTCCCATTGTGCATCCTCCTGAGATGATAGGCATTTTTTAGCTCGTGAGCCAGCCTACAGATTTAATGTAGTTGACAAAGTCGCCAAGAGGTGCTTCTCTTATATCGGCCGGTGTTAGCCGATACTCGCCGAACACAAATCTTCTAATAAATGAGAGCGTCGAGCAATAGTAAAGGATATGCTCGATGTTCTCATCCTCTTGTTCGCACCCTCTGCAGAGTGCGAACTCTGACAGCGCCATGATTTGGAGATGCTTTCGTACTTGGCAATGACCAGTCAGAATGCCTGTGACTAGACGCAGATTCTGTCTAGTCATAGTTAAGTATTTGTTTGCTGCAGTGTTGTCAGAATAACTTAAGAGCTCCCTGGCAACTCTGCAGTTTCTTGTTTCATCCCATCTTTCCTTGAATTTCACAAGGGAATGTTCTTTGATTAGGTATGTCACTATCGATTTTGTCATGCCAATAGAAGGGCCAGGCCCAAAAAGTATTTGGTTGGTTGCTTTCTTGACTAGTAAATCAGCAAGACGGTTACCTTTTGATGTGGCGTGACCTTTAATCCATCTTAAGGTGACCACATTGTTGATGGATACTTCGGCCAAAGCTTTGTGACATTCTAGTACTAACCCTGAATAATTTCGTGGTCTGTTCAGGGTGAGTAGTGCTTGTCTGTTATCTGTATAGATGAGCATGTTCCTTCCAGTAATATTGTTTCTGGTTATTTCTTTTGCTGCTATGAGAATCCCCGTTAGCTCTGTTTGAACTACACTGGCACTATTGCTCACAGCCCATTTTATGTTTAGGTTTAAGAATCTGGAGTGTATTCCACATCCTGAGCCATGTTTTGTTTTAGAACCGTTGGTGTAGATATGAATCGTACCTACCACTTCCGGTCTTCTATTTGTTCTATTATAACTTTATATGGCTTATGAAAGATATATTTCGGTGAGATAGAGTCCATGTTCGCTTAAAGCAGTGGAAGCGTATCGAGCGCCTCCTGCCAAAAGTGACGTCTCGCCTCACCATATCCTACATCAGGTTCTATTTTGACCGTGCGGAGACGTGTCATTGTGGTCAGAGCAACATCCTTGATGTTAATATCAAGAGGAGTGAGACTAATAATGACTTCCATGGCTCTACTCGGTGTTGTTTTCATGGCTTCTGTTATGTTGAGACATGTTTTTCCTTTGAATTTGTTCTAGTTTACCGATAGCTGTAAATTTTTGGGTTTTCGGTACCTAGACAACTGCACCGTATGTTAGCATAGGTCTTATGATAGCCGTGTAAGTCCATGCGACGACTCTGGGGGAGAAACCCCAAGTGCGCCCCACGGTTCGGCGGCATTGTTCATAGGCAATGTATGCTCTTTTAACTCTGTTTTCTAAATGCGAGTTCGTTGTTAACTTACTATCAAAGGTGAGACCTACGTACTTCACCTCTGTTGCAAAGTAGTTTTGTGTTTAGAAGTTCTGGTTTGTGTACACTCCAATATTGTACCTGCGAACTTTTCTCCTACGACGATCGTCAGGTCATCAGCATGCCCCAGGCAGTAGAAGTCTGCAGATATCAGCCTTTTTATGAGTTCGTCTATTAGGACTGACCAATAAGGGGTGATAATACTTCTCCCTGGGGACAGCTCCTGCCTGTTATAATAACTCTAATTGTTAAAAAACAAAATATAAAAAATGCGCGGCGACGCCAATCGGCGCCTGTATGAACGGCGCACCGGCCCTATTTTTAGGTAAGTTAGGTCCAACCGATTTATCTGTGACTCCAGAATGGTAAAATTTATGACGTATCTTTTTATTACACCTCTAAGACAATTAGTATCGTGTAGTCGATATTATAGTCTCTGACCGATTTTTCCCGGCCCTCCCTTAAAAAAAGTCCCGTCCTGTAAAATTGATCCATCTCCTAAGATCGGCTCTGTATATAAGAAGTAAAAGCGAGAACGTCGTTCGCGCCAACTCTGAGAGAGTTTTTTTCAAAAAGGAAATAAGAAAAAGCTACAAGGAACCATGACCTTACTTTACGATACGCTACGAGCAGATTCTCATTCATAATTAGAGGCACTTTTTAGCAGCGATTCATTCCGTCTTGCATTGGCGTCGGAGCGAAAATAAAAGACGCCGAGATGAAATGCCCAATATGCTTCTATTTTGATTTGTAAAAATCTTGTACCATCTCTAACAATTTCTTGTTTTCATTATGTCTCGTTTGCTTGAGATGTGTTGTTTCTATGGCTCTGCTATTAATATCGTCAACAATTCGTTTCTTGTAATGCATTTTTAAAATATATTGACGCTACTTTAGGAGTTCCTCGAGGATCCAAAATAGACCCTATACTTTTCTTATATCGCTATATCGCTTGTTTAAAATTATTGTTATTTGCATAGTTATATGCAATTATAGTATATTATATTACGAGTGCCAAAAGTGACATGTTCCACACGAATCGGAAAAACACTATTTTTCCTATAATCACAAAATAATGTCATCTCAAATTCCTGTAAATCTGGCTGTGGAGGTTCAAGTAAGATGTGGCTTGTTCTTATTTTTTTTTATTTGCCTCATTGGTTTTGCGGAAGATGTTTAGTCGAAATTAAAAATATTGTGATTTCATTTAAGATAACTTTTATATAATGATACACAGAAAAAAAGGTGTATTATATTCAAGATGAATGGTCTTATTTCAATGCTTTGTTGTGTTTGTATATCCGCAAGTAAAACTCGTATCGATTTGAAATTCTAGTAATACTTGTTCAACAATAGCCAATAAGCCTTGCTTCAAGATTAGAATCAACTTGTCCTAACCAAAATACCTCTAATTAAATGAAGAGTATCTATTGCTCAATTGAAGTATTGTGTACATCTTAAGTGAAATAGTCTTACACATATTTATAATAAACGTACGAGCTTTCTTGGATTAATTCACAATTCTATATAAATGTAATCTTCCAAGTGTAAAGCTTTTCTTGAATATAGATGATATTTTTTTTTTGTGTAAAAATAAAAATTACAAAGCAATAATGTTTTTTAATAGTTTATTTAAATATTTATTATTTAATATGTTGCCCAAACTTCCCTCAACCAGTTCAAATTCATCAAAATCATCATCTAAAAAAAGTTCTCAACCATTATTTAACGAAGTCCTGAAAAAGCATTCATATTTAATCAAGCCGAAAAACAAACAAGACTCTTCTTCTTCAAAAAAAAAAAAAAAAAAATGACATGGTAAAAAATATTAATCCTGCTTCTTCAAATATATGTCTTTCAAAAGTGGTTCATACTGGAAATGACGGACTCGTGGTTAGCTGTGAGAATTCAGAGGATTCCAATAAATTCAAAAAGTTGACTGATGGGAAGCTTGCTGATAATTACACCATTAAGGAAGTGTCAGTTTTAAATCCTAGGATCAAAATTGTTGGTATGTCTAAAAAACTATCTGATGAAGAAATAATTAACTGTCTTAAAATTGAGAAAAACAAAAAACTTCATTAGGCAGTTATTCAGTGCGATATATCTATCTACAAAAATGTAATGCTTCAGGCAAAACTCTTCTTTAGCTATGCTTATTGTTCCATCTATGACGCAATTGATCTGAAGAGATGCTTCAAATGTTGTGGTTACCATCATTCATTTAGAGTTTGTAAATCGTTTATCTTTAAGTGTCCTATATGCGCTCAAAACCATCAACTAAAAGACTGTCTGAGAATCATTGAATATTGTATTATCACAATTATAATAAAACAACTAATAGCACTGTTTCAGCCAATCATACTGCACTTAATACAGAATGTCACGTATACAAATCAACTATTTCTAAATTTAAATCAAACATCCTTTCCAATATGTAGCCATCATAGCAGGTACATAACGACTCAAAATTACCAAATTGAACTTCTCTTACTATTTACTACCAAAACGTGCAAGGTATTAGAACAACATCTCAAGATCTTTATAACAGTTCTGCTACCTCGGTACAATATGACATAATAGCTCTCACTGAAACATGGCTCGCTGATTCAATCGGTAATTCTAAATTTATGACATCTTTAGATCAGACAGTCCACATCAAAAAACCAATAACACAAGGGGTGGAGGATGTTTATTGGCTGTAAGAGAAGAACTCTCGGCGTCCTTTAATGACTAAACATATTGCAACCTTTCAGGATTTACCCTCAGAGAAATTAAAGTTTAAAGGTTCCGATTTATTTATACTTAACATTTGTATCCCTCCTTAGGTTACTACTGATGATGTTGAACCCTTATTAGCAGGTGTCACATCACAAAGACATCGAATTATTAGATGAATGGTGCTCAGAGAATGAATACTAACATATATAGTAACTTATACGAGATCTTGGGGTTTACGTTGACCCTAAACTTACTTGTAATGCTCACTGCTAGTGCTTATCGTCTATTAGGTTTCGTAATCCGAAACATGAGAATGTTTAAAGAATTTTCTTCAATGAAACTACTTTATTCTGCATTTGTACGGTCTAAGCTGGATATGGTAACATTATCTGGAATCCCATTTATAATGTTTAGATATTGAACGCATACAAAGACGTTTCTACAAAGCAGTTTGTCAAGCTATTGATGGTAACTATCCACCGAGAGGCATTCCTCAAGAGTATTTTTATAATAGCTTCAATACTCATAGACTGAGAAGACGAATAATGCAATCTGTTCTGTTTTTACATAACCTTGTCAATAATGAAATGCATTTTCATTAATAAATCTATTAAACTTTCGCATTCCAAGAAGTAATTTGTGCCTTAATCAGGTATTCTATCAAAATACTACTAGGACCAATAAATATATAAGGCTTCTCCTCTTTACTTAATGATTCAAAACTATTCTGAGGTTGAATCTCAGATTGACATTTTTAATTGTATTATAACCGCCATAAGAACTTATTTCCTTAATACGATAACATTAATTTTTAATTTTTCTTTTTTTTTGAAATATTTTTATTTGAAAAATTGTATCTTCTGTTTTTCACCTATTCAGGTATTTAATGTTTAATCTAATAGACTCAATTAAGTGCACACTTTTTTCTCTTGTTTTTTTTTTTAAGTGTGTATTCAATTTATGTCTAAATATATTATATTGAAATTTCTGTATAATATGATTTCTAATATTCAAATGTTATTTTCCAAAATTATATAGTTTTTCACCTTATCCTGTATTTGGGGATTTAGCCCAATCGGATTAGGTGAAGAACAGGCTTGAGATTCTGAAAAATTCGAAGCAGCAATTTTCCTTCGGAATTCGTTGGAGGGGGTCTGTGGTAGTCTAAATTCAAAAAGTTGGGATTCCAAAGTTGTCGTTACCTCCGCCAGCTTGATTTAAAGGGTTATTTTTTGTATCTTGAATAACTCATTTATTTTCAATTTTACACGGAAAATAGTTTTTACAAAAGTTATTTAAAATTAAATTTCCTACAATTCTGCTTTTTTTTTGTACGATCGATTTTTTTCGATTTATACCCGAAAAGAGGGGGTGAATTTTTGGTTATAGAATAACTCGTTTATTTTCAATTTTACGAGAAAAATTGTTATAAACAAAGTTGTTTAAAATTAAATTTCCTACAATTCTGTTTTTTTTTGTACGCTCGATTTTTTTGTATTTATCCCTGAGAAGAGTGGGGGTAAACTCTTATCATTGCCACAACTGCAACGGAGAAACGTGCGAAAACGTTGTTTCAATTCGAGAGCTGCTGGATGAAGATGACCTTGGTAGTGACGAAAACCGCTCAGAGCAAGTCACCCCCGAACCTCCTGAGCTTCCGGACGAATTCGTCGACAATTACGAGGAAGAATCGAACGACGGAAACTTGGCCGATCCATCGGCTAAACGTTCCAAACAGACGTCATTGACGTTTCGATAGACTTTTAAAAGTGTACTGAAAAGAAAATAAATTTAATTTTTTTAATTGTAAAAATTATACTGTTCGATAAACTGATTATTTACACCCCTCTTTTCCTTTACCGTGAACGTGCGACCCTCTTTTCGGGTATAAATCGAAAAAAATCGATCGTACAAAAAAAAACAGAATTGTAGAAATTTAATTTTAAACAACTTTGTTTATAACAATTTTGCTCGTAAAATTGAAAATAAACGAGTTATTCTATAACCAAAAATTCACCCCCTCTTTTCGGGTATAAATCGAAAAAAATCGATCGTACAAAAAAAAACAGAATTGTAGGAAATTTAATTTTAAACAACTTTGTTTATAACAATTTTTCTCGTAAAATTGAAAATAAACGAGTTATTCTATAACCAAAAATTCACCCCTTTTTGAATTTAGACTACCAGAGACCCCCTCCAACGAATTCCGAAGGAAAATTGCTGCTTCGAATTTTTCAGAATCTAAAATACTAATCCGATTGGGCTAATTACCCTGTTGAATACTGTACAATAAATAAATAAAATAAATAAACATACAATACAACAAATAATGAGATGAACAACTGTGAACAAGAACTTTTTTTGTTATTAAAGGGTAGAAGTGCCTCCATTGAATGAGTAGTACTCTAGAAGGAGCATACCAAATTGAAGAGGGCGCTTTTCCTAATTTAGAGCCACTTCAAATCCTACATTTTATAAAAAAGATTGGAGAAGATTGGAAGGGTCGTTATAAGCATCGAAACTCCTTTGGTACATTGGATTAATACACCATACATAACACAACCCAAGTAAATTTTGATCGCCCTCCCATAACCCAAGTAAACTTTGATCGCTCTCCGTACCTAATAATTGTTTAATATTGTTTAACACAAAAAGCCGTTGCCCTTATAGTTTAAATTCATAGGAATGTGTAGTAACTAATTAAGCAAACGTTGCGCTTATAAAATTAAAGGCACTTGTCCTGTTCAAGAATCTTTTTCAGACGAGGCTTGGGAAGGTCATTTATGTGGAGACCAGGTAGATGGGAATGCAATGAAGATGTCATAAAGGTTTATAGCCATTCTAGATAAGTGGCACCACAAGTTTTACTTGTACCAAATGTAATAGTTCATACTTTCTCCACATTTATATTTTATTGTATTTCAAACTTGGAATCAACGAGACAGGTTAAAGGGCGAAGAATTGATATCAATTTTAAATTTGTTTAAAATCTTTAATAATTATTTGTAATACACAAGGTGTTCCCCAAATTGAGATATGTTTACAAACAAGATGTCTATGTCTTTAGCCTGTGTATGTCGTTTATCTTTGGATGGAGACTACGTCCATTTTTCTGCTAGAGTTTCTATCCTGCGCCAACTATTTCCATTGTTATATCCCAATCTTCTTAAGATTGTCTTCACTTTATTATTTGATCTTGGATCTTCTTTTGCTTTTTTTTATCTGGCTATCAAGAGTATTTTTTTTGTGATAACAAAAAAATACATGGATATTAAACTCTGTGAAATAAATAGCTAAAACGATTACATTTAAATTAAATAAATGCCAGTTTAATTAAAATATATATTAGATTAAATAAATACCTAAAATCAATGCCACATGAAAAGGTTTATTAATATAACTAGAGTTAAAACTAGTTTCGGCTAACTAGCCATCATCAGGCCTATAATAATACCAAAACTATAACTGTAACAGGTGAAAAAATTAAATCAAACCAAAAATTAAAACACAAGTGTAGTGAAAGATCAGCTATTTTATATCCATTGCCCCCATTAATGTGCTAAAAATAAATAATTATTTAGGTACAGACAGTAACTTAAAGGTAAAATAGAGAAAAATTGGGCCAATGGTAACTTTAAAATTAAAATACAAGTATGAAGGATTTAAAAGTTTGAAAATTGTACAAATTGGTTTAAGCTGAAACCATCGAATATTGGTTAGATGCTAGGAAGATGAAAGGCTACGAATCTAAATTAATGTGGCATTAATGCAGAAAAGTTAAGTAAACCTTGATAGAAAGACACCACTTGATGTACATAAAAGAGTTTCTGTAGAGGAATGTAAGGAAGTCTTGTAGTAAAGACCATAAAATGTTTAGGAAGGTTGTCTCGTCTGGATGATGCAGAAAAAAGGAGACCCGAAGTAATAGCCATTAACACAAACTGATACTCACTATCTGCATGCGGCCTTCCTGAACATTCGATGGTCTTTACTGAAGGACTTATATTTCTTTACCGGATCTCTTTTATAAATATCTCTGTCTTTTTATCAAGATTTTATGCACTTTTCTGCATTGGTGCCAAATTTATCACTATTTTTGGCTTTTCATCTTCTGCGGATGATTATTTAGTCCTAGCACCTAAAGAAGAGGCCGAATTCAGCTTCTATCTTTGCAATAATAAAAGACGATAGGATACTATCTGGCTTGAACCTTTTGTTTGTACCTTTTACCTGTATTTTCCATTCTGAGACCAATTTTTTAATCATTATTAATTTTTCCTATTTTAGAACTCATACACGCGTTGTAGAGACTAAAATATATTTTATACAAAAATCCCCAAGAATACTTATCAAATACTTTTTTCTACACCTACATGGATATTAGCTAATCTATGCACAGACTACAAAACGAAAAAGTATGCTACTGCGTTCAACTGAATGAATATATTTCATATCCATTCTAGGTAATGGGAATATCGCAAAAAATTAAATCCACCAATCACAGTTCTTATTTTCGACACCCAATTACTATTATTTTAAATAAGTGACAATTCTGTCAAAATAATTGTCAGTATATTTTTTACTTGTTGAGATTAAATATACATTAAAATGAGTTATTCGATAAATAATTTAAAAACAAATGTGTGTTTTGAAAATCTCCACTATTAGAAATTTTTCAGAAAGAAAAAGTATTTTAAATCTTATATTGATTGTTTTCTTTGGTTTTTACAGTAAAAGTTGTTAACGTAGTACACTGATACAGAAAACAATATTTTAAATACCTGCAGTTTTTTGACAAACGAAAAAAAGTTTTGCAACCAAAAGCATGTACTAAAAGTTTTTTTAAGTATTGATAGTATTGTACATGAAGTTTTTATTCGAATGTGTCAAAAAACGTCGTTTTTCGAACAGAAAACATAGTCGAAAAGTAGAACTTTTGTATATACTGTAACATTTTAAAAGTCTAATTATAAAATGTTATTTTAAATGTGTGCCATCCGGTATAATTCAATTATCGCCAAACACCATATTTTAAAGAAAGGAAAATTTCTTGAAGTGGGAGTACCACTAACCAAACGATCTCAAATTAGATTTGTAAATTTCATTTTATTATTACCTTTTGATCATATCGGTGGTGCATTGGCTGTTAAAGTGGTAAGCATAAAAAGTATATGTCTTTATTAAATATCTCAGTAGAAATATTATTCAAACCTTTTGTTAATTATTAGTTTTTTGGATAAAGTTAAATGTGTTTTTATGATTCATTCTGGTTGCTAGAACGGCACAATATGTATAGTCACTAGTTTTTATTATCTGATTGGTTCATTTTTTTTTAAAAAAGTAGATGTTTCAAATTTATATATCGTACAGAACCACGTGAAAAACAAAATCTATTTTTGTCTAGCAAACGAATGGAATCAGCCACAAAGCCACAAAGCCACAAAGCCACAAAGCCACAAAGCCACAAAGCCACAAAGCCAAAAAGCCACAAAGCCACAAAGCCACAAAGCCACAAAGCCACAAAGCCACAAAGCCACAAAGCCACAAAGCCACAAAGCCACAAAGCAACAAAGCCACAAAGCCACAAAGCCACAAAGTCACAAAGCCACAAAGCCACAAAGTCATAAAGTCATAAAGTCATAAAGTCATAAAGTCATAAAGTCATAAAGTCATAAAGTCATAAAGTCATAAAGTCATAAAGTCATAAAGTCATAAAGTCATAAAGTCATAAAGTCATAAAGTCATAAAGTCATAAAGTCATAAAGTCATAAAGTCATAAAGTCATAAAGTCATAAAGCCATAGAGTCATAACTCAACTGCCATAAATCAACCGCTGTAATCTGAACGTTGGTTCCCGAGGAGCAGAAATCTCTTGCGAAAAGTGAGTTAATTGGGAAAAGCGACAGCTACAATTCGAAGCTTCATAAGAAGAAAGAGTAACCGACAAAGGCGTTGGTTTCCGAGGGGCAGAAATCTCAACTACATATGGCTATCTAGAAGTAGTTAGCTAACGAAGCAAAAATGTGGTAATTACTAGTGACTAGAATTATTTATGTACGAATCAAAATTTGATACCTGATAACTGTGAATAATTTGTTTTCGAAAAGGTTTCTTGTTTTTTAAATAAAATCATTAATTTTTATAAGTATATATGTTGAATCTTATTTTTTAAAGGTCCCAAAAATTCTCTTTCATTCACTAAATTCTGTATAATTTTATTAACTTCTTTTTATTGATAAAGCTAGAATTTATAATTCTCACTAGCTTTTAAAAATAAAAAAGAGAATTATTGGTGCCCAACATTTCCTAGAAAGATTACTACACTTAAAATTGTCTATTTGAAAAGCCGAATTCACGACAGAGAAAAGTATGTGCTCATTTATTTTTTTAATTTTTAGAGGTAAGTAACGTTTGCTATTAAATTTCACTGAGCTAGTAAAAATCTCTATAAGTGTTTTGAAATTACATTTATCAAAAAGTTAACAAATAATATTACAAAATGGCGGGCAAAGTGTCAAGGTAATATTGCAAATTGGGGCCCAACGTGACAATATAATATTGCAATACTTCATAAAGTACTTTATCAGTCATGTCCTCTAAAGTTAAGTGTAGAAAGTGTTGCATGCCCATTAGAATTCTCAAATCTGAGGTAGGTTCTTTCATATACCACTTTTGATTTTTTTCGAATCAAATTCAAAGACGGAAAATTAGCCGCGTCTCTAATTTCTGGGGGCGTGCCCGTAATGAATTCTTAGTTACTACTCATTTTTGTAATTTTTTTTGACACCAATTTTTAATAAACTACGTAAATTAAATTAATTTGACATAAGCGCAGTGACATGACAGAAATTGTTCAATTGTTCTCATAGCCAACTCAGTTAAGGAAAAATTATTGGAAAGAATATCATTTCAGATTTAATTTTCTATATATTTTTTAATATCTAAGCATATTTGAATAAAAAACAATGCATAAAACACGGACGAAAAGTGTTTTTTCTACGAGTTGCCAGGCTCGACTAAAAACGTCTAGAGATATTGATGTAACCTTATTAACAAACCATATTGCAACGACTAAAAAATTTTTTTGCGAAAATTTCATTCATACAAACTTTTTGATTTTTGCATGACTTCATTGAATGTAATGACATTTGAATGTAATATGGACAATCTACTCGAGTTGTACAGTATACTTTTTCTACGACCCATTAGCGAAAATCTAAAAATTTTTAAAAATATTTTAGGCTATTAACATAAAATAACCAATTTAAAAATAATTTATCACTTTTACTCATTTATACACCGTGTCCCACGTAAGGCGGGCATTTAAACTTTATGGAGAATAAATTAATTTGAATTTTCACCATTTTCTGAGTATACATAATCGAATATGCTCTTTTGAATTAAAATAAAATGAACTCTGTGCAACTTCCGGTTATACCGGAAGTGACCACTAACTTCGTTATTTTAAAGGGAATACCCCATATTTTTTTTAATTTTAGATTCAGCATGAAATTCTGTAAACAACTATACCCCATTTGCCTATTCTAGTTATAGCGGATTTGGCGTTATTCAATTTTTTTCTACATTTTTAGTCGCCGGTAGACATTTTCTTAAAGTCGTCTATCTCAGGTACTATATCTATCAGATACTTAAAATTTTAATCAAAGGTAGTAGATGGGATGTACTTCTTGAAAATATTTAGTTATTCATTATTTGTTGTTTGCAAATTATTTTTAAAAATGAAATTTTTTAAACATAAAAAACTTTTTTATTTTAAAGGGAACACCCTATATATTTTTTAAATTTAGGATTCAGCATGAAATTCTGTAAACAATGATACCATATTTGCCCATTCTAATTATAGCGGATTTGGCGTTATTCTTTTTTTTTTAATTTTTAGTCGTCGCGCCGGTAGGCATTTTCTTAAAGTCGACTGTCTCAGGTACTATTTCTGTTGGATACTTGAAATTTTAGCCAGAAGTAGTAGATGGGATGTACTTTTAAAAACATTTACAGTTTTCTGCAACAAAATATGTCGTTTAAAAAGTTTAAATTTTTTTAATGATAAGGTACATACTAACTAAAAACAATTTTTATTAAAAGCACATGGTATAAAAAAATCATTTTATCAAATGTTCAAAATGCCCGCCGTTAGCTTCTAAACAT
This sequence comes from Psylliodes chrysocephalus, assembly GCA_927349885.1. Classification (NCBI taxonomy): domain Eukaryota; kingdom Metazoa; phylum Arthropoda; class Insecta; order Coleoptera; family Chrysomelidae; genus Psylliodes; species Psylliodes chrysocephalus. The sequence continues at coordinate 28,689,306 of OV651822.1, read as the reverse complement.
TTTAACAATCTTTTTTCAACATGATTAGTTGTTGCTTTACGAATCATTTCACCATCTAACTCGTTAAAGGCATTCCGAACTCTTTGCTCTAATTCTTCTTTAGTATTAATTTGGGTAGAGTACACTAAATTTTTAATATGACCCCATAAAAAAATCAACAGGAGTTAGATCTGGCGATCTTGCAGGCCAAAGCCAAGGACCATTTGGACCTATCCATCGGTCTTCAAAGAGTGCTTTAATTTCTTGATTTACATAGTATGTTGAATGTGCTGGGGCACCATCCAACTGGTACCAAAAATTATTATTTGGTAGCTGGTTTAAAATGTCGGCAACTACTTCTCTAAGAATTCTAATGTATCTTTCTGAGGTCAGTCTTTCATTATAAATGTAATAAAAAGCTCTTCCAAAACCGATCACTGCAAACACATTAAAACTAAATTCGTACTGAAATTGTGCTTCACGATAAAAATGTGGATTTTCGTTTGCCCAGAAATGACATTGCTTGCGATTGATGATCCCTTTACGTGTAAATTTCGACTCGTCTGACCACAAAATTTTGTTTAAAATCTCGGGATCTTCTTGAATTCGTACCAATAACCATTCGCATAATTCAGTTCGTCTTATTTGATCACCATCTCGCAACTCATGAACTTTTCTTTGTGCATAGGGATGCCATTTATTTAGTGCTAAAATTCGTTGTATTGACCCTCGACTAATATTTAAATTATCTTGAGCCATTCTAATGGAGGCGTGAGGATACGCAGTAAAATACCCTAATACGTTAATTAGATTAACTTCTTCATCTCGGACATAATGTTGACGGTTTCTTCCCGGGTTTCGTTTAAAATTATTCAAAAAGTTAGCTTCGATTCTATCAAATTTCTGTCTGTGGTAAATGAGGGTATCGTTCATTAAACATGCGGCAGGTTCTACTTTTGATTCGATTACATTCTCCATGAATGTAAAATAAATTAAGAATATCTTGGTTGGTATATTCTTCAATATTTTCCATATTTTCCATATTTTGAACGCAAAAAATACACAACTTAAATACATAGAAATATGACAATTCAGTTTGTTGACAGATTCTTGTTTAGCATATTTCCACGGCATACTAAGATAAAAAATTAAAATGTAAAACTATACTATATTATGTAGGTGCATGCGTAAAATTTAAATTTAAATTTTCTTAAAATTGGCGAGAGATAATTATAGGGAATTAATAGTGCAAATGAAGATCAATGAAGAATAATTTTCTGAACAAAATGAAATAAAAATATACAGGATTTTCCATTTAAAATAAAACATTTTTTCATGTTTAAAATACTTATTTTTTAAAATAATTTCCAAACACACAGTCGAACAAACGATGTACAAGTAAATTTAAAAAAGCAAATGTCTGCCGGCATATAAAAGTTTATAAAAAACTGAATAACGCCAAATACACTATAATTAGAATAGGCGAATGGGCGAATGGGGTATCATTGTTTACAGAATTTCATGCTGAATCTAAAATTTAAAAAATATATAGGGTGTTCAATTTAAAATAAAAAAGTTTTTTATGTTTAAAAAATTTCATTTTTAAAAATAATTTGCAAACACCCCATAAAACAAATAATGAATAACTAAATATTCTCAAGAAGTACATCCCATCTACTACCTCTGGTTAAAATTTTAAGTATCTGATAGATATAGTACCTGAGATAGACGACTTTAAGAAAATGTCTACCGGCGACTAAAAATGTAGAAAAAAATTGAATAACGCCAAATCCGCTATAACTAGAATAGGCAAATGGGGTATCGTTGTTTACAGAATTTCATGCTATATCTAAAATTAAAAAAAAATATGGGGTATTCCCTTTAACATAACGAAGTTAGTGGTCATTTCCGGTATAACCGGAAGTTGCACAGAGTTCATTTTATTTTAATTCAAAAGGGCATATTCGATTATGTATACTCAGAAAATGGCGAAAATACAAATTAATTTATTCTCCATAAAGTTGTAATGCCCGCTTACGTGGGACACGGTGTATAATACAATAACTTTGAAAAAAAAAATAATTTAATTGGTCACCAATCCTAGAAAAATTGAACCCGGGACGTCTGCATGAAAGCCAAATAACCTAGTGACTACTTCATCACTCATATTTTAGTTTTAATACTACTAATAAATTTATTTAATAATATTAGAAATGCTAATATTTATCGATTCTACACTCATTTTAATATATATTTATTCTTAATAACTAAAAAATATACTGACAGTTTGATAGAATTTTCATTGTCACATGGCAAATTAATACCTATATAATAAACATATATATAAAATTTAAAAGTTCTCACTAGGTAGAATGGATATAAAATATATTCGTTCATTTAAAGGTAAAGGCATTTGACAAGCTATCAGCTCATAAAATCCTGGCGATATAAACTGGACCACCATGTATACAACCTAAAAAACGTTCAACTATAATTACTGCAGTTATACAGTAATAACTAGCTTATAACTAAATAAAAAGATAATCTTGTTAGGTAATTACAAATGGATATAAAAACGATGTTGAGGTGTTATATTATGATTAAGTTATAAACATTTTAGAGTTACTTCTTACAATACGAAAATACGTCACAAATATTTCACAATTGTTGCCAAATATTAATACCAAATTTATATTTTGTATGAGAAGTAGTTGTAAATCTAACTAAATCATCTGAGAAAAAAAAAAAACATTCAGTTTTAGTTTGCAAAAATTAATCATTTTCTTAAAATAAAGTTTTTAAAATTTATTTTAAAAATTATGAAGAACGTTATTTTAAAAAACTCAAAATAAATTTTATTTTAATTAATATCATTTTATTTACATTTAATTTTTCTGCATCTGCTAATTATGTTTTGTTTTTTTGTAAGAATGTAGGCTTTTGTTTTTTCTACCAATATGACGGATCACATGCGAAATTTTAGCTAACTTTAGTAACATATAAAATCACAAAACAAAAGTATATTCAGATGTTCTCACTCGTTTATTTTTTGCACTTTTAAAAGATCCCCCAAATTCTGTTTCTAAGACGTCCCTGATAATTATCAAACTTTCATATTGAATAGTTTGCAAATATATAATTATAAAATACCCAGTATATCAGAAACAAATACCCTAATAGAATCAACATTACCGTAAAAAATCTTGGATATAGATCAATCCCTCTGCTCATACAACCCCGCACCACCTCCAGATTTTACCTCTACTTCAAAGTAATATAAAACCCCGTCGAGCAAGTCGGTTAGAACAACAAGAGAGTTGCATCTGAACAGGCCCTAACAGCGCGGCGCTGCTAATTAATCATTTCTCGGTATTGAGAGCGTTTTCCTGTCGTTGGGGGTTATTTATCACGTAGACAAGCATCTGGGTGGTGTGTGGGCCAGAGGTGGGGTGTCAGGGGAAGGGATCTCTAGCACGTACCAACATTTTACTACGTGGGAAGGGGAATCGTGTGTCCCTGGTCCAGGGTAATTACCCGGAGGATGCGGAGACCACGCCCGGACCAATGGCGGGCCACCGACACCCACCCTCCACGCTGACTATCGATTGCGAGGGATGCGCAAGCGCCGTTCGCGTCGGTCACTGGCCGGACATTGGCCAGATGACGTGCGCCGACGGTCAACTGGGGCGGTTTGACGACGGAGGGTGAGATTTGTTCGATTTGCGTTGGGGTTGCAGCGTGCAGATATGGCTGATTTTTAAGCCGGATTATTTTGAAATTGGGGATAATGTATTCGGGTATTTTAAATTTTATACAGTGCGCTGCGGAAGGAAGGATGTTAAACGTTGATTTGCAACTTAACAGATTTTTTCACATGAGTTTCAGATTTATCTTTTTAAAAACTGATTTAATTGTAAAATATTGGTTTATTTGACTTAGATCATAAAGCATGTAATTATTTTATTATTTATTAATGTTTAACTAGCAGTTTGTATGATATATGACAGACCAATTTCAGATAATTATTAAGGCTATATCAATATTTTACAAGATCGTTCTTTAAAAAATAAAGAGTGATCCACAAAAAATGTTTCTAAAGTAGGCCATGACCGACAAGGATAGAGATACGATCATGTTTGTATTAACTACTAACGTCCCTGAACAGTGGTGGCTCGTTGTAATTTAAAATGGGTGTTCACTTTTTCCAATAATTTTATCATATGTAAGTTCAGATCAAAACTTTGTACAAGAGTCAATATCGCTGTTTCTTTTATCATTTGAGTTTGTATTAAGTGTAGTTATACTATTTTCAAGCACTACAACTATTAATAAATGAATATTTAGTTAGTGTGATATTTGTTTGGTTTTTAATACGTTGAAAACCATCTATAAACATTATTAGTTAGTAAACTGACTTTTCTTCATTAATTTAAGATTATTTTTAAATACATAAATATCAGGTTATGTAGAAAGCTTGACATTGACTTTTGTGTAAAAATTTTTATATGAAACATGAAACCATTTTTTAGTTTAATCATTTTCACAATTAGTCACAGATGTCAAATAAAAAATATATTTTTTAAATACCTTTTATTGGCAAATAAAATAAGAACTAAAATGTTTTAAATGTTTATTTTATAAGATCAGTCCCATCACAATACATAACATTACACAGACACAAACTAGAATAAAGATATATAATGATACTCTTCGCAGTTTAACAGACCCCCTTAATCCCCATTTTTAAGCAGATTATTTTTACAATCAATAGGCCTCATCTCCTTATAGACCTTGATTTTTACTAAAAATTTCATGTTAATATCGCTTTTCATTTTTAATTTTTTTTTTTAATTTCAACCCCCCTTAAATCCCCCATATTTAATCAGATTTTTTTTATAATGAAAGGGTTTCTTCTCCTTTTAGAGATTGATGTTTGCTAAAAATTTAGAATTTTTTTTTAATTTTAACCCATCTTAACTTCCTATTTTTATTCAGATTTGTTAAAAATCAATAGGCTTTATCCCCAAGTTCATATCATTTCTCGTTTTTGACTTATCGTGCAGACAAAAAACGTGACATCGAACAGACAGACAAAGTAAACCTATAATACTCTTCACACAATACTGTATGAAGAGTAGAAAAAAAATGTATAAGATAAAATAAACAATTTAAAAAGTTCAACAATAATATTCAACTTTGTAACCTATTTTTTTCTTTTGACAAAGAGTTTAGGTTATATACAGCACAGCAGCTCTACCGTCGGTAGCATAAAGGTGTGAGTAAGGATTTGTTGTCTTGAAATTTAATTATTTTAAATTGACTTTAAATACACTTGAATAAAATACAAAAAAAAGTATTTAAACCATAGATGGACGCCACTGAATTTTTTATAGATTTGGTATTATTTGATAAAGAAGTTTTTAAAATCTAAAGGTAAATTCAGAAACCATAGTAAATAAAATTTAAATAATTAAACCATAAATACTTGAATCTGCAAATAGACACTTGTAGAGATGTTCATGATATTCTGTGAAATAAAAGTCATACATAATTTAAATTGAATTTAATAGAAAAATAAATGAAAGTGATATATTAACAATATTTTCTTAATTTGTTCGATGAGCATTAAATTATACAAACGTTCTTTGTTCAAAAGAGAAATAATGATATATTAACAATATTTACCCAATTCATTTGATGAATCAAACTCTAAAAGTAATAAAATTGGAAGTATTTTATCAATCCACTTATCAACATTTAAATTTATAAACGGTAGAAACAATATAATTGAATATACTCGATTCATTTTTAAACAGTTAAATTTATAGTCAATAGAAATGGTGTAATTGAGAATATCCTCTCAATTCATTCGCCAATAGTTGGAGAAATATAATAATAATAAAATAAGAAGGTTTATTTATACCTATCCGAGACGTCTTGTTAAAATTAAGGTATATTGTTTTGAGTACTCAAAATAATATTTACAAACTGGTTGTAAATAAAAGAAACAAAAAGTATTCTTAAAACTAAATCATACAGAAAATAAAGACCCGTTTCAAAATATAAAAATATAAGTGTCTAAATAGACATTGCGAATATATCGTTAAAATTAAAGAAAAAATATTAAATACCAAAATATAATCCTAGGTCTGACAGCGGCACTAGAAAGAGCCCTCTGTTAGGCTACACACTGCACACCGAAGCTCATCATGTTACAGGACTGCTTGGGACACAGGACCATCGTAAAAACGTTTGAAATAAAAAGGAAATCTCTGCTTCGCAGGGTAAATAAAATGGACCAGCATATTGGCAAGACAGAATTCCATTCTGTAGCTTTCTAAAAAATTTAAAAATTTGTGACTAAAAAGGGCAGCTATATTCCAGGATGAAAGAATAATCAACCTGGAAAAGACTTTGTATTTTGTTTTGCAGCAAGGAACAACTCAAGCACTTGCTTAGCGACCAATATTAAAGTCAGTGAGCTGCAGTCGGTGCACCACGAGTAACCGAATTTTTTAATAACATTCAAGATCAGTTACAAAATGCTCTACCGCAAATATTAAAGATGGGGCCAAGAAAGTTTTAGTCCCCTTGGAAACTGAGTGAGTAGAAAGGGTTCAGGAACCTTCGAGAACTTTGGTAAGTGTGATAGTTTGCGGCACAGCAAAAGGTGACTTGCTGGTTGTCTGTAAAGTACAAAATCTTTATAAAAAATTGGACAATTGGGGGGACTAAAGGAACAGTGTTTGACTCAGCATTAAGTGGGTGGTTTAAATTGTAATCTTTTAAAAAAGTCTTTTTATAATTATTGCTTCCTTACACCAAACAAAATAGCACTCCAGAATTGTAATAGGCAATAACCTCGCCTCCCTCTTTTCACCTCGCGTTATAGAAGCTGCCTTAGACTATAATATTTACATGACTCTACACCTAATTCAACTACTAAATGTCAGTTTTTGCTCAAATGAAACGAAAGTGAAGGGAGGTTCTGGATGGCTGAAGAAAGAAATCCCGTCGAAAAGAGTAACTCCCATCGCTGTTAAATCAGTTATGGGTACACATAAAAGAAAATGCAGCAAAGAACATGTAGTTCAGATTTCGATCAAGAAGCATAAGCCCTTTTAACCCTGAAAACGTTTTAGCACAACTTCCATCAACACACTCAAATTCGGAAAGGTCTTCAGATAAATGTTTGAAGGAATTTCGTGGTTACAAAGAAGAAACAGCAGTTCGTAAAAGGGAAAAGAAAGTTACCACAAGACCAGGTGAACAAATGAAAATGGAACCAGCTACAATGGTCCCCAATTATGCAGATGCTGAAGAACTTGACGTTTTACCAAAAGAAGCAGCTACTAGGGCACCCATTTCTTCAGACACCGAAGAACGTGATGTTTACCATCAAAGTTGCCTAAGAAGACTATTGCCAACAAAACCAATTCAAAAAAGAAAAAATCAACCCTTACGTAGAAACCACGGAGTCAGTAACATCAACGTCTCGTGGTATAACAGGCAGAAATATTGACAGCAATACTGACTCTTACTGCTCAATATGTAATTGCAGCTATAAAAGTTACACTGACAAAACTCATTGGATCTGTTGCGTCTTGCTTCTCCTGTGGGTCTGTGGCACTTGTAATCTTGGTTCGAATGACCCCCATTATGAATATCCTTCCTGTTCTTCGTACTCAATTTTCTTGATAGATTATTCTTAGTACAATAATCGAAAGGCTTGGATTAAGTACGTAACGTGCAACAAACGGATTTGTGGACATTGTAATAATGGTTCAAACCGAGCGAATTACGAATATCTTGTTTGCGAGGGTGATGACTAAAGATTGACTATTAGTATTATTATAATTGTTCTGTTTGTTTGTTTATTTTGTTTACGTTGTTTACTTTGTTTCTTTACTTTTTTGAGAACGTTCTTTTTAGTTTTACTTTTTAGAGAATGTGATTTGTTTTTTTAACCAAATGTATCTAAACCAAAGTATCTTATTTTAATACAATAATTTTATAACATATGGCCTTTTATTGTACTCTTAGCTGATATTTCTGACCTTCAGAATATAGTATTAAAAAAAATATTACTTATATTTAAAAAATTATGGCTTTGGTATTGCCAATTAGCCAGGCTATATAGAATTTAGTAAAACTATGTAAAATTAACTTGATTTTACTTTTTTTTGTTTCGAAGTTTTTCTAGTTCGACAATTCGCTAAAATACATAGGGTGTCGAAATTACCCCATTTACGGGGTAATTTCGACACCTAAAGAGACCAAAGAAACAGGGGAAAGGGAGAGGGAGACAAAACTAAATTTTTTGTGATTGAAAACCAAGACATCAAGTGGTACAATGGCAAGAGTCAACGGTTTCTAGTTGACTCATTTGGTGGGTGTGATGACATTGCGATCACCTTATAAACTTACCTTTAGTTTTGACTTTCATGACATTTTTAGTTTAAGACTATGAAGACTAGAGATAAGCAGGCAAATCGGTATACTCAAAATACGGTACCAAAAAACGCATGCTAATTGAGCTTCTATAATTAACCACATGGGCGCTGGTATTGCATACGATGTTCAAAATATCTTATGGGAATTATACATAATTTTCGTATAAAATAATAAAAATTAACTTGTTTATAGCTAAATAAAGCACAGAACATACTGTTGTATTGATTTCTAAATAAAAGTCTTGCATGTTTTATTTGATAAATTATTTAATTTTATCTATATAAAATACAAATTAGGTATGCATGACCAAATTCGAAAAGGTTTCTTAAATGCTGAATTTTGATAAGTACAATTTTGTGGCAATTTTTTTTTTGAATTGAACCAATATAATATAGTTTAAATAGTAAAATAAAACAAAGTTAACAGATTTTTACTTTCCTATCTGTATACAGATATAAGGAAAGTATAGGAATCTTGAATTTTTTCGACCTCGAGTTTTCGACGGATTTTTACGTTTTGAGGTCCCCTGAATCCGTTTTGACTATTTTCGCGATGATGTCTGTGTGTGTGTGTGTGTGTGTGTGTGTGTGTGTGTGTGTGTGTGTGTGTGTGTGTGTGTGTGTGTGTGTGTGTGTGTGTGTGTGTGTGTGTGTCTGTATAACGCATAACTCATGAACCGATACACAGAAAAACACCAAATTTTAAACTTAAGCTTTGTTTCAGCGTCCAATGAGCTGATTATATTTTGGGCAGATTCGGAACATCTGGGGGGGTACTTTATAGGTGGTCATTTTTATATTTTATGGAATATATCTGTTATTTACGTTTGGAGAAGAAAATTCTTCAAATAAAAGTTACTTCTAATATAATTATCTATAATTTTTGTTTTACGCAAAATTTTCCTAAAATGGTCCGTATTCGAGAAATTTGACAAAATGTAAAAAAATCATTTTTTATAAAAATTGTTCAAATAAAAGTTGTTTGTAACATAATTCTCTATAATTTTTATCCTATACATAATTTCTCTAAAATGGACCGTATTCGAGATATTTGAGAAAATGTGTAAATTTCGAATTTTGAAGAAAACTCAAAAACGGATAAAGGAAAAAACATTAAATTTTAAACTTAAGTTTTATTTCGACCTGAGGTGAACTGATTAGATTTTGGACAGAGTCGGAACATTTGGGGGGGTACTTTATTGGTGGTCATTTTTATATTTTATGGAATATATTCGTTATTTACGTTTGGAGAAGAAAATTCTTCAAGTAAAAGTTACTTACAATATTATTATCTATAATTTTTGTTCTATGTCAAATTTTCCTGAAATGGTCCGTATTCGAGAAATTTGTCAAAATGTGCAAAATTCTGATTTTTAAGAAAATTGTTAAACTAAAAGTTGTTTGCGATATCGATCTCTATAATTTTTGTTTTTAAATGACTTTTCTAAAATGGACCGTAATGAAAAAATTGGAGGAAAAGTGCTAAATTTAAATTTTTCAATATTTTCGTTTTCAATGAATATCTATAGAAAAATGTTTCGAGGTAGATGTATGTGGAAAATGTATATATTTAGTTTATCCTCTAAACATTTTTAGAGATGCTACAATAGGTTAACTAGATAGGAAAGTCATGTGTTGGACACATCAGATTTTTTAATGTTGTAATATAAGTAAAAAGGGAGATTTGGGAATATACATGGTATATTTGAAATTTTACCATTGCTGATTCGCCTCCTTCTCTCTAGTCTTCATATTTAAGACCTAGGTCGATTTTATTGAGGTTAGCCAAGTGTCAGTTTCGGAAAACCAATGTCATAATAACGCCACGCCTTAAACGCAGATCCTAGTCGATAACCTTGTGCGCCATATGTCGTCAAAACCTTGGCAATAGAATGATCTGGGTGGCCAGGCGTCAAAAAATATTTACATAAAAAGGTTGGCATTAATATTTTTACTGTCGTCGCGACTTATGTATATCTTGGTTTATTTCTCTTAAAATTATATATACATTTCTTAACCAAGTCTTTTTTATTTGATAGGATCCTTCCAAAACAGGAACCTACATTGGTGACCCCGACATAGACTACTACAGCTCTTCTGATCGCCACAAATCATGGCAGCTATCCCGATCACTCACGTTGGCGACAACTAGAGACGAGCAGACCAACAGAGACCGTGCCACCTCGGACCCAAGCCCAACTAGATTCTAGTCAACCTGGTGGGAGCAACACGACCTTGGACCAATGCCGACTAGAACCGTGCCAAGTTTCAAGCCCAATTAGAGTCTAGTCGACCTGGAGGGAGGAACACGACCTTGGACCAACGCCGACTAGGACCGTGCCAAGTAGGTTATTCAAGTGTATCGACTAAATCGTGATTTTTGTTTTTCTCACTTATTTCATCACATAAAATGGCATAGGACGACGCGAAACTTACATTTGAACCGAGAGAATCTCCTAAGCTAGTTCAAAACGATATTTTTGTAGAAGATATCTCAAAAGTTCAACTTCCAGTTTTTTGGGCACATCAATCAGATCTATGGTTTAAATATCTAGAAAGCCAATTTTTTTATTCATGTAAAAGTGTAAAAATGCACAGTGCCTTACACATATTAAGAATAAAAAACTTTGGCTTGACTACTGATATAACCGGAAATGGCCGAATACCTACATATTTTAAGTCGACAGATCGTCCTCGACAATCACTTGTACCAAAGTTTTATAAGAAAATATCTATTCGTTTATGAGATATTGCCTGGAAGATTAGTATGGAATTTGAGCGATTATTTAAAATTATACTTACTTTCGTCACTAAAGACAAAAGGTTTCGCTACTTCGTACTGAAAGATGTCTTTTTGTAGTGGGTCGAATAAAAATTAAAATTATTTATTCAAATATTTTGTAACAAAATGTAAAACGTATTTCTACCAAATTTACCTTCTTGAGTATTTAATACAGTTCTTGAAATTGAGTGTAAAAGTTTTGGAAGATATAAAAAATCAATTTCTAACTTTTACTCGACAATGTATTATACCTATAGGCAAAATTGTAAGAGATACGCATTAAATATCTGATTGTCAATCAGTGTCGACTTCAGGAACGTGGCAGTTCCGTTTTTTGAACAGCCCAAAGCTCGGATATGCCATAAGCCATGAGGTGATGTCAAGAAAGTTTAACATTAAAAACGATGTCTTCGAATACGCCTAATGGCTCGTCTTTGTCGGTGGGCCAGTCCTCCATTGCCGTTTTTCCTTCGATTTATGTTTTTGACATGACATAAGTGTGGCTGGGCTACTGTAAGAGTTGTTATGGAAATTCTAGTCTTTCCAGTGGCGGTGCTTAAAGCAAAGGGGATACTCCTGAGGTGAGACTGAGAGATTGCTAGAACAAAAAACAGTTATATTTATTTAAACGAACATCTGAATTTCGTCATCTTGTAAAAAACTGTATCTACAGAGTAAGGCTAAAGTATGGAACGCTCCAACTATTTCTGAAACGGCATTATTGATATTTTCAAAATTTAGTTTCTGGTGATTGTATAATATATGACCGATCTTAAATTGATATTTACGTTGTTGTCAGATTTTTATTTTTCAGAAAATATAACGAATTATGTAATTTAAAAGTCTAACATAATTTGGAAATTGTTATATTTAGGTATAGAGAGTATTATGAGAAATATTCAGAATATATTAGACTATTTAAAAATTATAAAATGTACAGTGATCTATTTTAAATAACAAAGTTTGCTATATTTTCGGAAAAGCAGAAGATCTTACAACGTAAATAGCACTTCGAAGATCGTTCACATTAGACAACAAATTTCATAAATATTGTAAAAGCTGTTTCTAAAATATTTGAAATGTTCCACACATTAGCCTCACTATGTATAATGTAGGTCAAACATAAAGCTACTTTTATCAACATTTTGTTTTTGAATTACTAGGTGAAAGAATAAATAGAAGACAATAGTTCACGACACGTATAAATTCATATTTTTCCTAATTTTAATTAATTATTTAAATAACATCCTGTACATAAAACTTTGTTTAAGTATGTCGACAATTTGTTTTGAATCGCAAGCATATGCAAGGTTGATTATTTAATAATTATTAAACATTAGTTTAATAACAATAAACTATGAAAAAGTTATGAAGGTAATGTCGAGGGGATGCGCAGGGCTTTTTCCACAGGGAACGCATCCTCCCCATAGGAGGTCTCCCTTGTAGGAGATTCTTTGTAGTAGCTCCAGCTCATAATCTTCGTAGTTTAAATTAAAAGCCGTTTTTTAGTATTTTAAATAATTGCATTTTTTAATAGTTAGCTAAGGGTTGTGACATGTGCCCAAATATTAGTGGAGTTGGTAAGTTTACGTTTTGTGTACTTATTATTACATTGAGCCCATATTTGTGTATGTCGAGCTGTAGCCTCTTTCGTATTTTTATATTAAACATATAATATATTTGTTTTAATAAAACGTTGTGTTTCCTTTAATCTTCAGAGGTTTTAATTGCCGAAATATAGTTAATGGCCACGAAGCCTAGTTTAAGGCAATAGAGTCCTCATTGAGGTCTAAATTTATATACTTTGTTATTTGACCCCCGGGACATAAATAGTCCCATAATTATTTAAAATACGTTAAACGTAACATTTTTTATTAAAGAGCACGCTTAACGTGACAATAGTAATAGAAACAGGAGAAAGAATGGCCAAATCAAAGTTATTCATCAATCATGAAATAGCACAACTAAAAAATGCTAGTTTCGTTGAATTTGCTAAAAACTGTTTTGTATTTGGGGCTGTCTTAGAATGTTTGAACTTGTTTACGAATTATTATGAATAAATGACATTTGTAGAAAGTTTAAGCAATATTTTAAAGATGTACCTATTTATGATTTAGTGTTTTTTTAAAGAAAGAAGGAAAAATTGTTTTATTGTTAGATAAAAAAAATAACTCACAGTTAGATCACTTTAGTAATAAAAAGAATATGCATTAATATGAAATGTTTCAATTTATGACTAAAAATTGCATAACGATTTGAAAATTATTTTGAAATAGTTCTTTTTTTGGATTAAATTTAAAAAATATTTCAAGTAACAAAGTAAAAATGCCCCTGTAGAAGCAAATTTGCAAAGGATCCTATTTCAAACCCTGTCACTGTTGGCACACAACCGAAATTATGTCGCTTTAGGTCTAAACCACCTTACAAAATGCGAAAGAACTAAACTGGTACAAAAAAAATATTTCGACGTAGGTCTGAGTTTTCCAATAGATTGTACTATTTTGGGTCGTTTTATTAACGAAACTCAAAATGTTAAAATTTTGATTTGTTCCACTTTATGATTAAAGGTGCGACATGTATATTAGTGTTCCGTGCCGAAGTTGTTTTAAAATAAATAGAGTCGATACTTCTAATATTAATAGATTCAGGCCATACTCGCTAATACAAAAAAAAACAGTAATAGTAATAGTACATAATGGTAATTTTTATTTACCACATGTATATTAATAATTTGAGTGAAAACCAACAAATGAGTTATGCGTACATCTGTCCTTATTTTGACACCAACGAAATATAAAACATAAGCCTGTCCTGTCACATATCAAAATTTAACATATTAACTCAAGGAAAGATGGGATGAAACAAGAAACTGTAGAGTTGCCAGGGAGCTCTTAAGTTATCCTAACAACACTGCAGCAAACAAATACTTGACTATGACTAGACAGAATCTGCGCCTAGTCACAGGCATATCATGGGGCTGTCAGAATCCGCACTCTGCAGAGGGTGCGAACAAGAAGATAAGACCTTCGAGCATATCCTTTATGATTGCTCGACGCTCTCATTTATTAGAAGATTTGTGTTCGGCGAGTATCGGCTAACACCGGCCGATATAAGACAAGCACCTCTTGGCGACGTTGTCAACTACATTAAATCTGTAGGCTGGCTCACGAGCTAGGAGGTGCCTACCTTCTCAAGATGATGCACAATGGGCCTAATGAGGCCTAAGTGCCGTGGGGTAACCCAACCTCCACACGTTACAGATACACATCACTTTGTCAGATCTCCGAGGCAGCTTTTCTACATCATGTATTAAAACAAATCTTCTTAAATTAACTAGAAAGTGAACATTGTACATTTCAAGTACTGTCATAAGAGTTATCAAAATTCAGTGTTCTTGAATACAATTTATTAATGTGTTTAAACCAGCGTGTTTTTGACAAAATAAAAAATCTAAAATAGCTACCAAGTTATTAATGGGAATAGGCGCTAAGATACTTCAATCAAGAAACGGCTATAATTTTGTTAATGGTAAACTTAGAATCCATTGATTCTCTTTTTAAATAAGTTCTATGAGTTTATTATTTTAAAATCATGGTAAAATTAATTAGATATAATTTTATCCCTTAATATTTAAAGTAAAGTTTTATTTATTAAAATTTTCCTAATAATTTTATAAAATATTTTAAATATGCATTTGATATTTTATTATGTTAATTTTTTATTATCATTTTTAAATAATTAGTGTCGATGAGTATAACCATTTTTCAAAACAAATAATATTATAATGATAAAAATAAAAAAATATGAACATTTTGTTTTGCTCTAGACTTCTGTCTCTAAGATGAGGAAGGGTGGGTTGCTACACAGCACTTAGGTTAGACCTGTTGTGCATCTTACAGGGACATATAGGGCATGCCTCTCAACTTGTCAAAAACCTGCCGCTTGTCGCTGTAAGTTGTCTAGAGATAGCTCATCAAAGTTTTGCAGATTATAAACTCGCCAAAAACCTGCCATTTATCACGGGGGTGTCTAAAGACAGCCATATTTCCAGCTCATCAAAGCCCTGCAGGTTATTAACTCATAAAAAACCTGCTGGTTGTAGCTGGAGGGTGTCTGTGGATAGCCAGCCTCTCAGGACAAAGACCTGCAGGTTAATAACGTCGCCAAAATGTGCCTCCAGATGCCCTATTTTTGAGAGTAGCTTCTACCACCCCGATGGTTAATGTCCGAGTAAAGCCATTTTTTTCCGTCGTAGACTCTATGTCTTTTGATATATTCATCTCGAAACATCTGCGAATTCAGTATGTCTGGCAGGCTGCTCTGTAAAAAACCAGTATATCTGAAGATGTCAGTCTACTTGTATATCTACGTACACTTCATCATACCAGCAAACAAAATTTTAGAAAGTGTAAAACAATTATGTTAAGTTTTTAATTTTTTTTGTTCCGAAAGTGGCGCTAAAAAACAGTAAGATGGCCTGCGTGCAGGAGTATTAGAGTACTAATACTGCTGAACTATGGAGTATTAGATTCTTAGTACATTCTATAACCTATATGGAACACGAGGCTTATGACCCAAGTTGTCGAAGCCGAAGACACCAATAAAAAAAAATCGTGTTTGTTCTTCTTCTTTATTTTATAATTTATTAATTTTGTCCCAGAAAAATATTGCAATTATTATTAAGAAACTTTTAGAAGACCTACTATCATATTATAGTAATCATATAACTAATAACCCAGGGAATTGAAGGTATGTCGTATTGATCGAAATAGTCTTAGAATCGAAAATACTTTGGGGGAGCAGTCACCGATGGAGACAGTTATTTTTAAGGAGAACGTTATTCTTAAATTATGTGACTAATATTTTTGTAGTGAATGTGATCATATACATCTTTTTGCAGATGACTCTCTAGTATCGGTTAGAGATAAATAAATTGAAATAGATATTCAAAACATTAATAATTCTTTAAAAATATTGCTAGATATTTAAAAAATTAAATTAAAACTAAATGTTGATAAAATAAAGGTACAATGCTTACTATACCTTTTAAATACAAATAATTAGATACAAACTGAAATAAAAATTTATGAAAAAATTGGGTTTGTAACTGAATTTAAATAGGTATTTTGAATTTATCTTAGTTAACACTTAATAAAGCTATCCATCTAGAGTTGTTGGCAAGAGTGTGTATTAGGCTAAAGCACTTTAGAAGAAAATTTTAATTAATTTCACACAGAGACATAAAAAGTGATCATTGCTGTAATTAAAAAAATCACTGATAGGCTTAGAACAACAGGATTTTACTAGTTAGATCACTGACAATTAAAAAGCTATTATATGGTCTTTGGTACCATTTTAGCTCCATGCTACTAACTGTAGGTACCAAACCAGGAATCAAACGAATACATTTTAGAGGAGCAGAGATCAACGTAGCAAGTCACTGCAAATGTTGAAGTTTTCCCAAAGCTGTTGTGAGTTTAAATGAATCATTTGTCAAAAGTGTTTCACTGCTCATAATAATTTGTTAGTCCACTACTTGCTATAAGCAAAACAGCAAGTCATTAAAATTACGAAATTGTGATGACAATAACTTCGGTGAAGTACTCGGTAATATTGAAACATATTTTAATTAATTTGGTTGATTACAGCTTATTAAATCAAGATATGAAATCAACGTATGAAGCAAGAAAAGAGGCCTTAGAGTAGACTCCAGAGGAGACCCCAGTAAACGACTTTTATTGTTAGCTAAGTTATGGAAAAATAAATATTAACATGAAGAACGCACACGACAGGGTTCCATTAGAGGTGATTGAGTTGATTATGAAAAGAAAATTTCTCCAATCGTAATATGTGCAAATGGTTCAGGAAATGTACCCAGAAGACAACAATAATTTAAATATGGAAATTAGAAATATGAATGCATTCGAAGTAAAGGTAGGTCTTCATCAAGGTTTAGTTTTGAGTCCATTTCGTTGGTGATGATAAAAATTCGCAAATGGTATGTATTTTTATATTAATATACTGCACAGAAATTCGGAGTAATAATAACAATAGCATTCAGAGTGGAGAGATAAATTAATAGACATAAAACAGAGTACATTCTATGTACCTACTTCGCCTTGGAATGAGTCAGGTTTTATATCTTTGGCTTCATCCGACTGTAGCCTGCCGAATTTACTAACTCAACCATGGCCTTTATCGATAGGTATGGTGAACTATAATTCTGGCATGAACTACTATACGCTTATCTCAGTCGCATTGGAAGCATTGATGGGTCAGTATTTTGGGAAGTAACAAGATACACATTGCTAAGATGATGATCTGAGCAGCGAAATCAAAGGATGGAATAAAATTTAAAATGAAGATATTATCGAGAGAAAAATCCATATGGCCGAGATGACGATTAGAATGGTGATGATGATCAAAAAAAATTTGTTACGATAATTTTCAATTTAAATGTCGTTTATCTATGAATTATTATTGCTTTGGTTATGAAGTAAATGATATTAAAAGTTATAGCAACTCACAAAAACAACATTAATTTTCATTTAGGCAAAACCTGACAGTGTGCCACTGGGACATCTTGTACCTACGTTCGGTTCTTAGTCTTATTTAAGACATATACTGATGGATGACTTGAGAATCCACACATAGATCAATACTGATCTGAAAAGGCACACGCATGAACAAGCCCGACTTCGTTAATAAGTTATTTGCATTAGGCCGCGGTATATGGCAATGGCGTCACGGCGGTGTGTTTGACATTTCAGATCAGGCAATCTATCATTTATAGGGATTACGAATATTCGGAAAAGTATTAAAATATTCATGTTCAGGTAATACAGGAATAGCGCTTGGCAATTAGGTAAAAGTATTATCTTTTGAGATAAATGACGGATGGAGAGAGAATGTAAAGTTGAATTTAGGAAACAAAATTGTTAATCAAATTTGGCCGCGACAGACAACTGCATTTTTTTACAATTTTCAAGATTTATTAAAAAAAATTAATATATTAAGAATATTATATGAAAAATGATAGGAATATATCGATGTGTAAAAATTAAATTTTATTAAAATTAGGTTTATTGTTTTCGGCTTTAAAAAACATAGCAACCCTAAAACGTGTTATAAATGTTCAATAAGATGATAAATAATAACTCACGAAACTTACGTCTTAAAGAAAACAGGAAGAACTAAATAAAATAAATATTTGGAATTGCCAAAATTGGAAAAACATTATTAAGTTGTGACGAAGTCACTAAATTTTGCTCTCAATTAATTTAAAAATTTATATTTCAATTAATTCCCGCCTGAGAACATGTAGAAGTTCCTCCGTATTTATGTTTCCCAGGAATTACCGTTTTTCAACAATTGCGAGTATCCTCGTAGATTAAAATATTCCTATATTTGCCGAAATCCGAAAGGGCATTTTGTAGAGTCGATTTCGTACCAATTATCTACTTTTATTTGTCAAGGTACTAGAAGGACATTTTTTATATTTCTAAATTGTAAACAGTCGGCTGTAGTGGTGGTATCTCCCACTCGGGCTTACCGGTCTGCCATCTTGCCCAGCGAAAAAGCATAAATTCGATGACATCTGGGAATTACCTTCTCTTGATTAAGACACCCGTCCGACAAGTAAAATAATTTTGATTTATGCCCAGCATTTTTAATTTCATCCCTCAGTGGGAAACCGTTGGCAATTTTTTTATAAGAAGCAGCCAGTATTTTTCACGTAAGTTTCACTTTTCTTTTATTTATTCATTTAATTGTATTTGAATCATTCCGTTCCCCGTCCACAATTAGTTATTGAATGAAGCTAGACGACTTCTATAAAATTAAATTCACACACGCTCTCGATCGACTCTGGTCAAAATATTATTTTTTACGATCGTCGCCTCCGCCGTCCAAAACACCGCATGAATACCCATGTTTCTCACTAGACGAAAATTTTCGCTTTCCATCGCTCGTGGTTAAGATACGAGGGGGTTCCGACAACTTTGATTTCATTTATTTGCTTGCATTTTATTTCCGTCAAATTTAAATTGTTTTCAAGTGTATTAATTTATTTTTAATAAATGTTCCGTATACAGGGAGTTTTATAATTCCCGGACCGCTTGGCCTCCTGTGCTAGCGAACCGTAATTATTCCTCAATAAATAGTTTTCAATTGCAATAATTTATTTTTCATACATTTTCCGGATATAGGGATCCATCAATATTTAAATAGTTTTCAATTGTAATAATTTATTTTTCATACATTTTCCGGATATAGGGATCCATCAATATTTAAATAGTTTTCATTTGTAATAATTTATTTTTCATAAATTTTCCGGATATAGGGATCCATCAATATTTAAATAGTTTTCAATTGTAATAATTTATTTTTCATAAATTTTCCGGATATAGGGATCCATCAATATTTAAATAGTTTTCAGTTCTAATAATTTATTTTTAATAAATTTTCCGGAAATCTGGAACCATCAATATTTAAATAGTTTTCAATTGTAATAATTTATTTTTCATACATTTTCCGGATATAGGGATCCATCAATATTTAAATAGTTTTCAATTGTAATAATTTATTTTTCATAAATTTTCCGGATATAGGGATCCGTCAATATTTAAATAGTTTTCAGTTCTAATAATTTATTTTTAATAAATTTTTCGAATATAGGGAGCTGTTCATATTTAATTACTGTTGTATTTTTTTGTAAATATATATTTTACCTATTCCTGTGTTTCTCTTACTGCTGGTTTTTAACCGTTTTCTTTCAAGGTACCGTAGGGTACGAGGTGTAAAGGAGATAAGTGTTTTATTTTTATTTATTTTAGTATAGTGGCTACCTAGCAGTGACCGCCTGGAATTATTTTTACCTCCACTGAGTTCACCTTGAGTACACTCTGGTGTACCACAGGGTCGCAGAGCAAACTACGATACCAAAACTGGCGCCTGAGCAACCCCTATTCGGGAACCACCATCATAGCGCCACACAGACTCGTTGATTCACAGTAGGTGAACCAGAAGCCTGTCAGAAAGTCAGTTGATTTTGGTGAACAATAAGGATAAGTTAAACCAATTTTAAAATTGATTATCGGTAATAACCAGAAAGGCATCTGGTAGAAGACCCATGACAGATTAAGACATTGGCAAGTGGCAGAGAGATAAAATGACAGGAACCATTGTCATTGGTTCTGGAGTTAAAGGAAGCAGACCGCAACATACTCATCAAGAATAAATACTGATGAAGGTTTATGTTTGTGTTTTAGATTTATGATCCGTACATAATAACGTAGAACCGGAGACATATTTGGTTTGGGCAACTATTCACAAACTTTAAATTGTTGATGAATACAGAGAAGGCATCTGACTCTAGAAAAACACTAAGCCATCTCTTTTTAAAAAATTCGTTTCTACTTTTCTTTGTTGTTCAGAGCAGTGGTTAACAAACTTTTTTAGTTAAGGCCCCCTTCTACAATTAATAAGTAACCTGCCACATTTATTTTAATATACACAAGCGGTAACAATCCACACCTCTTCTTCTGTATACACAGAGAAGTAGCGCTGAAATTTATTTTCAAAGGATTCAAGGTGCATAGTAATCTCTTCCTTTACAATATCATCCAGTTTATCTTCAGACTCCTCTACCGCATCGCAGAGTTTTTCTAACAAGTAATGTTTCAAAGATTTTTTACTTTCCAACGCAAGTTCCGCAGCTTGAATACAAATGCCCGTAAACAGGTTTTAAACTGGATAATATGTGTTTTCTTTTCAACATTAAAGTAAGTTACAAGATCATATTCTCTTTCACTTCCAGAAACAAATTCATTTCACCCTTTAACTTGATTCACAACATTTCCTTTCGTGCAACCAGCGTACAACAGTGTAATAAAGAAGAATCTCATGATCACAATATATGCATTTTCAAAGTTCTTTAAACATACAACTATTGAGGGCTCCAGATATTAATAATTTAATTCACAATTTACATTAAAAAATAAAACATCTTCTGCAGAGGAGTTGGAATATTCTTACTGACAATATCATCTGGATGAATTATGCAGTGAATGTCGCTTGCTTGGGCAAAAGTATTTAATTTTTGCTAGAAAGAAAGCAATAGAAAATCTCGACTTTAGTCTGATAGCAATACGAAATTCACTTGTATTGTCATCAGACTCCATTAGAGACTGAAGTCAAGATTTTCTATTTCTTGCTGAAAAGTCCTAATAAGGACAAAACCGGTCCAAAAATTACTTTCTCCTTAGTAAGCAAAATCGAACGCCTTTTGACGCAATTCAATACCTGGTGAGGTATTAGCCAAAGGAGTAGTTATTGTCAAAAGAGAAACGGCCGCCCATATTATTGTGACGCATGTCTTTGAGATTATTATACTCTTCACTCTGTGGTAGGTTTACTTTCTAGAAACTAAAATTTTTAAATCAAAATTTAAAAATTTTTTTACCAAAATCCTTCTCATCAAATTTTATACAACTTTAAAAATGTCCGACCGTCCGTCCGATATCTAGTTTTTTGTTCGCAAGATAAGTCAAAAACGAAAAATGATATGAACTTGAAATTTTTAGCACATCAATCTCTCTAAAGGGACGAAGCCTACTGATTTTTAACAAAATTTGATTAATAATGGAGGGGTTAAGGGGAGATTGAAAAAAATTATAAAATAAAAACGAAAAATAATATCAACTTGAAATTTTCAGGAAAATGAAGCTCTGCAATGGAACGAAGCCTATTAATTTAAAAAAAATCTAATAACAAAATTAAGGGGTGTTAAAACTTTAAAAAAATAATAAAAAAATCTAAAAACAATATCAACTTGAAATTTTCAGAAAAAATCAAGTTTTACAATGGGACGAAGCTTATTGATTTTTAAAAAAATCTGATCAAAAATAGGGCGGTTGAAATTGTAAAAAAAAATTTAAATCAACAATAAAAAGCGATATCAACATGACATTTTTATTAAAAATAAAACTCTATAAAGGGACAAAACTTATGAATTTTGAAAAATCTTATTAACAATGGAGAGGTTAAGGTGGGGATTGAAACTTAAAAAAAAATCATAAAGCAAAAACGAAAAACAATAAATATCAAGTCGAAATTTTCAAGCTCTACATTGGGACGAAGTTTATTGATTTAAAACAAAATCTGACTAAAAATAGAGGAATTTAAATTAAAAAAAATCCTATATCAATAACGAAAAGCGATATAAATATAAAATTTGTAGTACATATCAAGCTCTATAAGGGAATGGAGCCCATTGATTCTGAAAAAAAAACTGAATAAAAATAGGGGGTTAAGAGGGATTAAAATAATAAAATAAAATCCTCAGAAACAAAACACTATATCAACTTGAATTCTTTCGGAAAAATTAAGGTTTTATAGGTGGGATGAAGCCTATTGATTCTGAATAAAAATGGGGGTGTTAAAAGGGGGTTTATTTATGAAGAGTATCATATAGAATGCCAAGCATTCATTCTATTTTTGATTGTATTTTACATCTTGGTCACATTGAGTTTGGAATTATTTCCTTTTTTTTTTAAATATGCATTAAAAGAATACATTAAAAACACGAACACACGGTATCCCATTAGGAATGGAACACAGAACAACTGAAGATTCTCTCTTTAAAAATATGACTATTAAAAGAAATATGCTTAGATAAAATATTGCTAGTTTCCGAAATGTGGAAAATTTACAAATTATAAATGGTTAATTTTTTTTTTATTTATTTGTATAATTTTACTAAATTTTTCAAATATATTTGGCAGAAAAATCAGTTAAATAAATTTTATTGTGAACCTCTAAAATGATTGGTTTTCGAGATATTCGCTCTCAAAAGTAAAGGTACTTTAAAATTTTGTAATTTTATTTTATTTTTTTATAAATTCACAACAAAAGTACATAAATTATTTATTAAACGTAAAAAAAATAAAACTATAGTACAAATAAATTTTTGGACAGCGGCTTAAAATTTAGAAGGGATAAAGGTATTACTTACCCAAACCGTACGTCACTGGTAAAGTTTTTTGAACTGATTTTTTTGCTGATAAGTGTATAGTATTAACAATTACAATTTATTATCATTAATAATTTTGGAATTTGCAAATTTAGTACCCTGTATTTCAGAAACGAGTAATAACATTTTACCGAAGCATATTTCGTTTAATCATACTATTTTTAATCAGAGAATCTTCATTTGTTTTGTCTTGTTCTTAATGGAACACCCTGTATATTCATAATATATAATAGTGAATAAAATTAGTTATTCCCAATTATTTACTTATAATAATAATAATAATAACAGGACTTTGTACCTTATTGCAATTTCTGTGAATAAATATTTTTGATTTTTAAGCTATTTGTTCCTATTAATTCGCACAGTACTATATTATTCTCTAGGAAATATAAAAAGATCGGGTAAATGTACTATTAATGTGCTAAACGAAGAAGACATAAAATTACGAAGCGCAATATCTCGCTCGCCCTATATACAAATGCACTCATAAAGCCCTTATGACGCACGTTCAAGCCATCCAAGTGCATACACGTCGCTCTCAATTGACAGTCCGTTCCTGCATTTCATAAAAGTCCTCTACGGGGTTAAAACCGCATCCCCAGAGTGAAGTTAGAGCTGTTGCCTCCGCCATATGCAAATTCTAACCAAATTATGTGCTCGCATCACGCATATATAATTCACGTACGTCAGAATGTGACCGTCGTCGGTCTAATAGTTAGCGCGTTACCACTGTCTGTCCGCGTTCTATCTTCGAACATCTGTAATTTTGATCGCGGTGCCTTGTATACTTCATTCAAATCATATAACCCTTTTTTGGCCAGGTACACAGCTGTGGGTCCCGAATTATAAATTGTATGCAAATTTGAATCAATACAAATGTTACATATTGCTCCTAAGACCGAAACGTCTGTCTACCTGAGCCGGAAAAAAAATTGACCTACAATGGTTTGTTGCTGTTCCAGCCCATACTTTATGGCTGAACTTTAACATCGAGGTTTTAGATTGCGCGGCTTGCCTACATAAATATATGTTAATTTGATGAAACGGTTGTAAATTATTTTATACACGGCTGAAAAGTGCTTTTTAAAAAGGTTTAATTTACTTGCCGTTTGAAATTTTACGTTGTGATTTACAATATTTTTCTACCAATGATAATCTTTAAAAAAATCAGCTTTTAAGTTCCAGAAACTAAATCGATATAGTTTAAAACTGAATGTTCTAAAATTGTAACGTATTTATGGAAATAAAAAATATATTTAGTCAGTTCCTAGTTATTTGATGTATGAACAGTATAATGTACTTAAAAAAAACAGAATATACAACCCATTTTTAATATATAATGTTCTATAAATAGGTGCCAATTACAGAAAACCATTGCTTTATTATCTATTGTTAATATAAATGAAAAAAGATGCCTAACTAAATAAAATAGTGGTTAATACATATTCATACTAATTTACAAGCAAAAGATGAAATTTTAAACAAGAAGTTTTTAAAACATTTTAAAATATATCAAAGACTAAAGCATTACATTTGAACAATAAGTTTTTAAAACATTTTAAAATGTATGAAAGACTAACGCAGTTGAGAGTCACTATTATTAAAAATACTGTTAAAAAATTACACATACATTACACAGAGGATATTTAATACTTGGGAGTATTTAAATAAAATGAAGTCATGGGGCCCAACCGCTTCAATCATAAAATTTGGACATTGAAGAAACTGTTATTTTATCTGCAATTTAAATCTGAAACACGTGAGAATTTTCGAATGGATAGAAGTATCAAATAGAGTGGTGTTGACGCGTTTCATCCTCCAATATTTCCACATACACACCTATACAGACAGACAAATTTGCGCTTACGCCTAAATCGAATCTTACTACAAATTCGTTGGTGTGAAGTGACGCGGCATTTCAGAACTCAAATCAAATCATTTCTATCATATTATATTTCTCATATCTATAATTTAGTTTCGGTTCTAGAGTCTGCTAGGTTGATAGAATCATTTAGAAATTCCATTTCGCATATAGTGAAAACGCGACGATACGCGAAGCCTTGTTTATTACAAAAAATTATCGAATTTTTGCTGTTAGAAAGTTTTAGCATTATTATTTTAGCAAACATATGTATATTACACACATAATTATGGTCAAAAGACGTGGCAAGGTGTACATATGAGACAAAATGGCCAACATCTTCTATACATATGACTAAACAGTAAAAAAACCTGAGATTCCTAAAATTAACTGCTGATCATATAATATCTTATTGAGAACTCAAAATGGATAAAAGTAGCATTATTGAAAGACAAGCCAAATTATTTAATCCATAAAAAGGTCATATACATTAAAGTACTTCTACATCAGTTTAAACTGTTCGTTATAAACATGTGATTTTGATCTTTATTAATAAAAATTTCCAGATCTTTATAATCTAAGGCTTCATTGCCTACTGCTTCTGATCAATTGATTATCCTTGGCTGTCTCTACGTCACCGTATCCCGCATATACTATTTGAAACCTGGTTTTCACTAAAAACAACAAATCTCTTACTATCTCCTCGGATGTAATACTGATTTTAAGATTGTATTCTTTCGTTATTATACAAGTATTTACATGCATATTTACCTCTTTAAACGGTTCCAGGAAAAGTTTAGTACGTAATGCGTATTGTAAAGCAATTATGCAGTAGACATTTATAAATAATCATGTGTGATCTCAGATGAACTATTAGCCCAAGAGCTCATTGCAAATTTTGGCCAACATCTGATAACGAAATGAAATAGGCTCCTGAGACACGTAAAAATATTGTATTTTACCAAATGGCTTCTGTGCCAATCGTTATCCTATGCAAAGTGGTTAAAAAATACAAATAGAATTCATTACAACGATTATATTATATTTGTATTCAGAAGTTTTCTAGAAAGTAACATATTCAAATAATTCTTGAGTACATCGTTGAAGAGAAACACTTTCTTCTGATTAACATCGCAAAAAAAACATCTATCCATGATTAGTAAAAAGCATTAACATTATGAATCATTTTTTTGCTGATTTGAAGATTTATTTGCATAGTTATTGTGATTCATTTTTACAGTTAGGTACTCAGAAACGACAACAAAAATACTATGATTATGGTTTAAGTTTTAAAAGAGTTAAAAAGATTTTAAAAAAATTTAAGAGTTTAAAAGAGTTTAAAAGAGTTTAAAAGAGTTTAAAAGAGTTTAAAAGAGTTTAAAAGAGTTTAAAAGAGTTTAAAAGAGTTTAAAAGAGTTTAAAAGAGTTTAAAAGAGTTTAAAAGAGTTTAAAAGAGTTTAAAAGAGTTTAAAAGAGTTTAAAAGAGTTTAAAAGAGTTTAAAAGAGTTTAAAAGAGTTTAAAAGAGTTTAAAAGAGTTTAAAAGAGTTTAAAAGAGTTTAAAAGAGTTTAAAAGAGTTTAAAAGAGTTTAAAAGAGTTTAAAAGAGTTTAAAAGAGTTTAAAAGAGTTTAAAAGAGTTTAAAAGAGTTTAAAAGAGTTTAAAAGAGTTTAAAAGAGTTTAAAAAAATTTAAAAGAGTTTAAAAGAGTTTAAAAGAGTTTAAAAGAGTTTAAAAGAGTTTAAAAGAGTTTAAAAGAGTTTAAAAGAGTTTAAAAGAGTTTAAAAGAGTTTAAAAGAGTTTAAAAGAGTTTAAAAGAGTTTAAAAGAGTTTAAAAGAGTTTAAAAGAGTTTAAAAGAGTATAAAAGAGTTTAAAAGAGTTTAGAAGAGTTTAAAAGAGTAAAAGTGTTAGTTTAAAAGAGTAAAAGAGTTAGTTTGAAAGAATAAAAGAGTTTAAAAGAGTAAAAGAGTTAGTTTGAAAGAATAAAAGAGTTATTTTAAAAGAGTAAAGGGGTTTAAAAGAGTAAAAGAGTTTAAAAGAGTAAAAAAGTTTAAAAGAGTAAAAGAGTTTGTTTAAAAGAGTAAAAGAGTTAGTTTAAAAGAGATTAAAAGAATTTATACTGACTATCTGTGACAACTGGTTTATTCAATGCTGTGCGTCTTTCTTTCACAGACATACATGGTTTAAGATGTGGGTACAAATAATAATAATAATAATAATAATAATAATAAAGGTTATAGGTTTACGAAAGGATAATAAGTGCAAGTCGAAAGGTAGTGTGTAGTGATGTAGCATGTAGTGTAGACACTAGAGTACTGAAAGTTCAGATATGTGTCAAAATTCATTGGGCTCCTAAATTTTAATTTTCAAACGCGAATTCTGCACTTAAATGATTAGATTTTGGGCAGATTCGGAACATCTGAGGGGGGGTACTTCATAGGTGGTCATTTTTATATTTTATGGAATATATCTGTTATTTACGTTTGGAGAAGAAAATTCTTTAAATAAAAGTTACTAACAATATTATTAATATTTTTTGTTCTATACAAAATTTTCCTAAAATGGTCCGTATTCGATAAATTTAAAAAAATGTAAAAAAAAAATAATTTTTCATAAAAATTGTTCAAATAAAATTATAATATAATTCTCTATAATTTTTATCCAATACATAATTTCTCTAAAATAAACCGTATTCGAGATATTTGAGAAAATGTGTAAATTTCGAATTTTGAAGAAAACTCAAAAACGGACAAAGAAAAAACATTAAATTTTAAACTTAAGTTTTATTTCGGCCTGACGTGAAATGATTAGATTTTGGACAAAGTTGGAACATCTGGGGGGGGGGGTACTTTATGGGAGGAAACCGGAAAGCTGTGTATATTTCTTTGCTAGCAATGCTGTGGAAATACTTGTAATAGCGTCCTGCAGAACTGCAGAAACAATTATTGAAAATTATTTTGAAGAGAAACAGGATGATATTTTAACCAACAGATTTTTTCTTAAAAGACGATGCTTTGCAAGTTTTCTTTTAGTAAACTATTCTAGGCACTAATTAAATAAGAAATTTATTTGGGATATTCATGTACACTCTTAGGGAAACGTTTTTAATAATGAATAAGTACTATAGATAACTTTGTAATCTAAAACTTAATGCAACAATTTTACGATAGCCCTACTGAGAAAATAGGTAGGTAGGTAGGGGGTCGAAAACTTCGATTTCAGCATTCTCTGAGGTACAATAACGACCAAACATGAATTGCCAAATGAAATTCTATATTTATAGCACTATAATTTATGATAACTGTTACAGAAAAAAAAATTGCATAATACGTCGTTCAACTTTTATGAAATACCGATAACTCTGATATTCAAAATCGTATTCGTGCGACTTTCAAGTGTTTATCTTTATTTTTTGAAAGAATTTGAAGCTTAGTTGTCGTTATCTCAAATTACCTACTCGAACTGCTTAGTTTCCAACTGTTTATTGTCAAGTGGATCTACTAATGATCGAAAATTCTGTTTCTCCGCTTTACCGGTTTAATAAAAAGGCATCAATTTAACAACCTGTTCTCTCTAGTTTTTCTTTTCGTCTATGCAATGCCTACGAAGTTGATTCCAAGTCATTAAAAAACAATATATTTACTGGTGGACAGCGGTCAAACAAGATTTTTCAAGTGAGTACACATGTAAAGTTATGTTCGCGCGTGTAGCTCTGTTCCAAACAAGTTTGGATCTAGTGACCGTTGTCCGGCCCAGCAACTATATTATATCGCACGAGTCCAGAACTTAAAAAAATAGGGAGTCTATGTTGCGTTACCATTTCAAAAGAACGGGTAATTGGGGCGGAGTTTTGGTAGACACAATATTATCTTCTAAGAACTGACATATTCTTAATAAATTTCAATTAGATAGTTGCTAACTAGTACTTGAAACAAATTTAAAGTGTGTTTCCTGTTTCTTGGGATCGATCCTTAATAATTTTCATATCAGTCGAGTAACTTAAATATCTATTTGATATTAATTAAGAAGAGAATTTGTTCTGAGATTTTATGTATTAATTTTACGTTGAATCGAGCTTTAAATGAGACTTTTAACGATATTGAAACTTGTTAAATAATATTGTAGGTACTTCCATATGTAAAAATGTTTCTAGAAAATAAAAATAAGGATCTGTAAGACATACAGTGGGAGATGGAGGGGTACCCACTGAAGATGGTTTAAGGTTGACACAGATTTTTTGAAGTAGGTTTAAAGAATACGATGCGACGGTTATAGCAAAGGCAGATAAAGAATAACTAAAATGATAAGAACTGATATTGGGGGAGACCAAGGAAAAAGAGGTACACAAATATACTAGAAGAAAAAGCTTTGAAAAGAGAAGAATATGGAACAATAGGATTTAAACAGTTTAATGATATAAAGAATTAATGAATTCCATTTTTTTACTGAACTGTTCTTAGAAATATAATAATAAATAAATAAATAATAATTTATTTGCAGTATTACAAATACAGTAGCATTTAATACATACTTTTTATTTAATTTAATACCACAAAAAGGAATAGCAGACAGCAGAGCTGATATTAATTGCTATCCCTGATAGTGTAGACAAATTATTAAAAAAATAACAAATAACAATCAAACCAAAAGTATAAATATAAATTTTTATGCACGTAAATTTACATTTTATTATTACATAGAAAGATTATCTTGACTAGATATTTTCTGACATCAAGAGACATTTGTACTTTTTCTTAAATATAATTGTCAAGAGATGTTTTAGTTTAGGAGGAACCAGGTTATATAGTTTAAATATCATATAAGAGATTGAACCTTGAAATTTGGAGGTACGATGGTGAGGTGGAGATATATGCCCTCTAAACCTTGTATGCACATCACTTCTGAATGTAATTTTGTTATAGAGATAAGGAGGTGACTTTAATAAAATGGTCTTGTGATACAACGTTACCATATATAGTTTCCTTCTAGATTCCATATTTAACCAGTTATCTTAAATGAGTAAAACCAAATTTGGTAGATTTTCACAAAACTTTTATTTTAAAAAATAAAAATTAAAAACACTACACATGACATGTTTCGAAGTACAACTTCTTTTTAAATGTGACTAATTTACAATTCCATACGTTGTTCAAAATACATGGCTTCTTATGGGATTTTTTTTTGGTATGTCATCGGCTTCAACTGCTAAGGTTATTTCGCCTCGTGTTCTGTGTAGGCTTTGTTATTGTTTCCCAGCGCTACTTTAGAGACAGCACTGTTAATTAGAACCCAACAGTGAATAGTCGAGTGGGGAATCCTACCAAGGCATCAGAATTAATTTTAAATAAATAAATTAAATGAAAAAATTCCGGCCAACGGTGGGATTTGAACCTGGGAATACATAATTTTGTCAAAATAATAAAAATAAACTTGTTTACAGCTAAATAAAGCACATAACATACTGCTGTATTTATTTCTAAATAAGTCTTGCATGTTTTAATTGATAAATTTATTAATTTTATCTATTTAAAATACAAATTAGGTATGTATGACCAAATTCGAAAAGGTTTCTTAATTGCTGAAATTTGATAAGTACAATTTTGTGGCAATTTTTTTTTGAATTGATTCAATATATAGTTTTAAGAGTAAAATAAATACAGTTAACAGATTTTTTATTGTTCTAATACAAGTACAAAAGGAGATTTGGGAATGTACATGGTATTACTTCATCCTTTAATTTCAGCTTTCCCCTTTTTATTTTGCTAACAGTACCATCAGTAAAAATAGTCTCATAATATTATAAAAAGTATAGAACAGCATCATCTCTAGAAAGTGCTTTATCGGCACTAGGAACGATATATATGCTGCCACTGTTCTAAACGTTTAGTATCCTATAAAAAACATTAACAATGACACAATTGGGGTCCAAAAAAAAAACAGTAACAACTCTTTATCTAACATTAAAAAATAAATTTTCTTTTCTAGTAAGTTAAATTTAATGCATAGTTATTGTTGTTTGTAAGTCAGCATAACTGTAAAATTTTATATTATAGAAACTTATAATAAAATAAACTTCATAAGATACATATTGTGACTAGTTTACAATAAATATTATATTTACACATGAATACATTATTTTACTTACATTAAAAGCTTTAAAAAGACATTGAGCTGATTTCTTCTTGTGTTTTCTTTAGTTTTACATTTGATTTTTATCCTGTTTTACAATCTGAAACGACGTAAATCTTGCTTTGATGTTTTTGTCACTCAAGTTACTTGTAATCAGGTACTTTTTTTCACATTATTTTGATTCTTTTTATCTATTTTTTAAAAAATTACTTTATTTTACATTGACTTACATAGAAAATTGACTGCGCTGTCATTAGACATGCCAACTACAGTCAATTTCGCGAACTTTATAAAAAGAAGGACGGAAATTTGAAATGTGACCATTGCCGATTCGCCTCCTTATCTCTAGTCTTCATATTCCTAGGAATTGTCTTTAAAGCTTAACATATTGACACGTTGCCTTTCCGTTACAACCCGTACAACCAACACAGAAAAATAATGAAACACATCACACCTCAAAATATTGTTTAGTTTATTGAAACCTTGGTTTAAAATTATATAGATTTTTTTTATGAAAACACAATTATATAGTGGAAAGTTATAAAGTTAAAATCATTTTTAAGTATTTTCTTTTAACGATTTTGTAAAAAAAATTGCGAAATTGTCAGGATAAACAGACGCCGTTCTTAAATATCACCCTTAAATAATATCCATGAATTTTAAAGCGAAAAATTCCATATTACATAGGCTAGAAAGGAATCACTGACCACGAACCCATGGCAATATATCATACTGTCCGTTCGGCACGCCCTTAGCCCACGTGTTTGCCCATAATATTTGTTTAGGTCATTATTTGTTGTCCAGCATGCTTGGTCATCCTCGCGCAAAGAGGGGTAAACCGGGTATAATAAACAAATTATTTTGAACCTAAACTTATTTTTCAGTTATTAATCTGGATTTAGGATTTAGTCGTGATTTATGGAAGGGTGCGGTAAATAATATTTAGTTAACACTTGAGTTTTTCCGATGAAAGGAATAGGTATTGAAGCTCTATAAAAATAGAATAGAATAGATTTTTAAATTGTATTAAACTCGTGCACTAAATACAATAATTGAACGTAGTATAATGGTTTGGCACATTTCCTTATTTGATAATGCTGATAATAAAGTCATTCCCTAATTATTTTATTAAAATAATGTGTATCACGAAATGTCAAACATTAAAGAATTATCTATAAAAAGCTGTCATTTTAATTTTATAAAGTATAAAAATAATTAAAAATTGGTAGCAGTGCATTATAGCTATTGAAAAAGTTTAGTTTTTAACTGGCAAATATTGGTCTTTTTCTACTCCTAGGAAATGGGTACCATTCTTAGCTTCTTTTATAATATACCGAGGAGTAAGACGCTTAAAAAATGTTGTTTACTAGTACACTTTCTGCTCCAAATAGTACTACTCAAATAGAATACATATTATTCAAATAGTATAGAAATAGTACACACATTGTAAATAAATCGTACACAAACTGTGGATATATAAAACACAAGGAGATGAAAGTGTTTGTTAGGCTAAAAAATATAATTTAAAAATAAGTTTATGACCTAAAAAAAGTCGTTGCTCCATTTTTCTCCAGATCACCATCGCTGCACCATTATTACCAAATAATACACAAATAATACACAAGTAGTACATAATAGTACACGGTAGCACACAATGGTACATAATAATATACAATCGTACACAATAGTACACGGTAGTACACAATAGTACATAATAAAATACAATCGTACACAATATTACATAGTAGCACAGAATAGTATACAAATTAGTACATTATGTACACAAATAGTACCCAATAGTACATGAAATATACAAACAGTAGAGAAATAGTACACAATACGCATAAATATTAGTTGTCATAGTACAGATTGCTTGTACACCATATTACCCCAGCGGTTTACCCTTATATATACTATTTTTTATTACTGAGAGGAACATCAAATTGACAAAATCAAAAAAGTTTTTCTAGAGTTAACATAATTTTCAAAAAGGATACAAGACATTGATTATCACAAATTTTGCTAAATTAAACAGCAGTAATAGCACATCATGTTTTAGATAATTCATAACAGATTCATATGTTTTTGGAATGATCCGTAATAGTAGTTTTTCTACATCTACATGGCTTATCTACGCACAGACTACAAAACGAAAAAGTATGCTATTGCGTTCAACTGGACGAATATATTTCATA
>OV651822.1:28418379-28650879 GCA_927349885.1 Psylliodes chrysocephalus | reverse complement strand
GTTGGCTGTCACTAAAGCCTACAACATCACAAACTCACAAAAATAAGCTACTAACTGAGAAGTATCGATTGATATTTTCAACCCCAGCGATCACCGAAGTCACAGCCAGACCAGTCCTTCCAGGAAGAGAGGAAAACCGCCACGAAATCAGGTAACCTTCGTCCAGCAAATAACAGATTTGCGGCATTCCCTGTGTAACTCAAGATCTTAATTACATTTGAAAATATTATGAAGGATGATGTAGTTCTTAAAAGAAATGAAGTTATGATTATTATACTTGATATCATGAACAAAAGTAGACTTTCCATGGCATCTGATGTGTTCATTGATGCGGGTGTGTAATTTCCTAGCTGTTTTGCCAATATAGGTGATAAATGCCATTTTTGTCTATTAAATCAATCTCATCTTTAGTATAAGAAAGGATACTTTTAACGGAGTGGATATTTTTGAAAGGAATTTTAATAATATTGAAGCCTTTGAACATGAGCAATGTCACTAGAAATTTTTCCTAGATAGAATAAAGAGATCTATTTAAAGTGGACTTTTGAATCACAGGAAACTATAAGCCAAATGAGATCTCTTTTTAAGAGTAACTTTATAGAAGACAACATTGATGATTGATGGATAAAAATTATTATTGATGGCAAGTTGTTTGAGAACACTAATTTCCTTGTTACAAGTGGAATATTGAGTAAGCGATGAACATATTGCAGACAACTTATGTTGATAAGAATGATTGCAGTTAAAATTAATTAAGTGATCTGTTTGAGTTTGTTTAAAAAAATAGAAATTCTTGTTCATCCCTAAAAAGTTCAATGTGTTGTTGAATTCCTGTTCAACTGTAAATTTAATATTGTTACGCTGGTTTTTGGTATCACAATTTATTTCAACTCAACTTTTTTTGTAAAAGAGTGTTGGTCAGAACCACCAAGTTATTATCAGAAAAATATTCTTCAACTTGTTCCACATAGTTGCATTCATTATAACTATAGACAATTCCTCTTATCTGTTTATTTAAGATAAGTGAGTTCTTATAATAGACCTTATATATAACGTACCTGATGCATAAAAAAACCTTGGCCCCCACCATCCCAAAAAGGGAGGGTATGCTTAAAAAATTAGGATGGAACTTTTTAAATAAAGCAATTAAAATGTTTTCTACATACATAGTCAATATTTCATATTTTGAATAGATTTTTTTTTATCAATTTTGAAAATTTTTCGACCTGAACCGCCTCTGTTCGGATGTGGGGCTGACATTTAAAAATAGTTACAAAAGATTTGACATTTATAATATACCTGATTTACCTTACACTTGTATAAAAATCGTATACCCACTATCCTCTAGAGGGAGGTGGAGGTGGAGGTGGAAGGGGTGGCGTTGGAACTTTTTAAATAAAATAGTTGAAATTTATTTTTTCTAAATGCATACCACAAAATTTCATTTTTTTTTCTTTTTATGGACTAAATGTTTTTTTGATCTGAATCAACATTGTTTGGTTATGGTAATTTAAAATTAGTTACTAAAGAAGTGTTTATTAATGTATCTGATTTAAAATGTACTTGTTTAAAAACCTTATCTCCACCATTCCTTAGAGGGAAATGGAGCTGGTAGCAAGCTCAAAAAATGAAGTTGAAACTTTTCATCTTTTCTTTAAAATTTTCTTTTATTTCTGAAACCTGGCGAAAAGTAACTTCAGCTTTGAAAAGAGCTCATTAAGGCACCGTGTGCCAAGTTCAGGTACGTTCTACTGGATCAAAAGCGACAAATCGTTAGGATAACAATAGGTCTTTTTATTGGACACTGTCGCCTAAGGAAGTACTAACATGTCATAAATTCTAAAGAAGAAGGAACATTATGCAGGTTCTGTGAAGAAGAAGAGGAAACATCAATCTACGTCCTGTGCCATTGTGAAAGCCTGACTAGGTGAAGAAAAATCCGACACCTGTAACTACCTACAGGTGCCACTGTCATTGTTACTAAGTCTAATAAAAAATACCAAACTAGACGACCTACTTTAAATAATGGAGTCCCACAATAGATCTGAAAAGGTTGGAGTGGACAAGGGCAAGTAATATCCAACTCATTTCAATTCTAATCGAATACCTTGCACTAGTTGTGAGATTTTTTATATTAAATGATTTAACAAGAGAGAGTTATATCAAAATAATAAATGCACATAACCTATATTAAATAATGTGGTACATTTTCTCAATAATACCAAGATCATAGAAAATAACAAAACGTGCAAAAGTAGTCTAAACGAATCTCAATATATCATTAAGTTTATTGTTATTGCTGTGGTTTCTAATATTCTAAGTGATTTTCTTTAGAAAAACTACATAAACAGTGATGAGCGTGTAAATTTTAAGATCTTATAAATGTACTTCAATTAAATTACTACTAGATAAAGTGAAATAGTTTTTAAGTTAGCTACAGTATTTATATTCAAGACAAAATACATTTCCAGTCTAAGACTTAAATCGTAGTGATGATGACGGCCAAAATAATAGAGAAAACTGTGATTACAAGGAATAAAAAAAAGGATTCCATTAGGTTATTATTTTTAATAAAATAAATCAAATAGAAATTTAAATTTTGAAAGAGCCCAAAAATTTAATTATATACAAATGTTAACAATTGTAGGACCTAAGGTTTGTTAAATTAATTAATTTATATGTGACTAGACTAGATTTTTAATTTAATTTATAATAATAATATATAATATTTTTTTGTTAGAAAAACCAAAAGGAAGAGATGATTTTCTTGGGTTATATATAATTCAAAGCTCAAATACCAATGTCTAATTTTCTTAATTCGAGCTACGTAGAAAAAAGAACATCACATGTACACGATGACGTACCTAACTTTTTTCAACGCTCCAAATCAAATAGAAAATTTTGAAAGGGCCCAAAAATTCAATTATTTACAAATGTTAACAACTGTAGAACCTAAGGTTTGTTAAATTAATTAATTTATATGTGACTAGACTAGATTTTAAATTTAATTTATAATAATAATATATAATATTTTTTTGTTAGAAAAACCAAAAGGAAGAGATGATTTTCTTGGGGTATATAATTCAAAGCTCAAATACCAATGTCTAATTTTCTTAATTCGAGCTACGTAGAAAAAAGAATTTCACATGTACACGATGACGTAACTTTTTTCAACGCTCCTATCGGCAATACATTTTGCGGAAATGGATTCTGCACACCAAGCAAATAAAAGTATCCCTCTTTAGTCTTTATCTCTTTTGGATATAAATTTTCCAATTTCGTTCGCCCCCTTCGGAACATCCGTAGTTTATTTCCCGAAGAAGATGCGAGGGTCTTGGAACTACTCGGAAACTAAATTAAGGCCCGAGGAGGCATCTGTGACCACACCCTAGATGTTGCCAACATTTGCATGTGACGTATTTTATTACAGTCGTCCCGTCCCGGCCGTCCCTCACCTATATCACGATGAACTTCGCCTTCATTTGGATTTTAGAATGGGAATGTGAACCAATAAATTTGGAAAGCCAGCGCAGCAGGGACATCGAATATCGACAAGACAACCGTGTACACAAGCCCAATTGAATTTTAGGAGAGAAGAATTTGAAAAAGGAATGAAAACATCCATGAGATTAGGAAACTAAGTACCTAATAGTAAAAGTTGAACTTTTTGTAACTCATTCGTGCATGAATAAAGTTAAGCGTTTATCTCTATTTTGCTTTAATGATTAGCTTGACAATGGAGTTTTTAAAAGAACTGAATTATTTTGTAATAAGCTTACGAGTATATCAATTTTGAATATTTCATAAGAAATTTTACCATTTGCAAAATAACTGGATAACTGGAGGCCGAAGAAATAGTAATAATAATAAAACCAGATAATTAAAATTTTGTGGCTAAATGTTTACT
Source organism: Psylliodes chrysocephalus (assembly GCA_927349885.1). Lineage (NCBI taxonomy): Eukaryota > Metazoa > Arthropoda > Insecta > Coleoptera > Chrysomelidae > Psylliodes > Psylliodes chrysocephalus. The sequence continues at coordinate 28,646,972 of OV651822.1, read as the reverse complement.
TTAATTTTCCTTTTAATATCATCTGTATTTTAGGAAAAAAGAAAATAGGAAAGTAATTAGGTGCCTTAACAATTATGGACAATGCATAAAGTGGCTTGGCAACTAAATAAAAAAGTAGCGTTGAATAAAATTTCCTGATATTTTTAAATTTTTGTAGAATTCGATTTAAATTTTAAATACGTAAATGGGCGGGCATCTATAATAAAAATTTCTAATCTTTATTTTTTTACTTGGAAAGGTGGTTAGTGTTTATAAATTAAAACAAATATTTTATATGTGTTGGAGATACGATATGATTAGTATGTTTACCAAAAGAATTAGAGTCGTATGCTGAATTTTAAATGCGTATTCTTGATTACATTATTATGTTCTCCGATATAGGGATGGAAACTGTTGAAATTTATAGCTAGGAAACACTCAATAATAATTTAAAAAAAGCAAGATATGCGGTTTTGTTTTGAGTTATGTTTTGATGTATTGATAAATAGATTAGACTAAGTAAAATAAAAACGTTTTCCCTAAAAAATATACGAAGTTGTATTTGTTATAAAAGAAAAACAATTATTCTAAATAGAAACGTTATATATGAGCCAGTTTTGAAACTGAAATTAAAAAAGTCCACAAAAATTAGATCAGACAATAATTACAAATAAGGAAAGTTAGTGATTAAGTAAATTAATTAACAGGGATGCAAATAATTGTTTTTCTTTTGTTTATGAACTAAATAAGATTGTTTAATAATTTTTATTTATTTTATTTAGATGAGCAGAGAAGAAAAAAAGAAAATATCTTATTACCAAAACTTGCTTGACAAGCGAAAAAGTGAGGAAGACTTGGAGAAAACCAATTTTAAAATTACATCTTTTGGAAATACCACATAAGACACTACTTTTGATAACAGTGATTTTCTAGATACAACAAAATCAAACTTGCCATCATAATTAGACAAGCAAGCTAATGAGGATGAAGATATAAAAGAATTAGATCCTGATACGTTTCAGTCAGTGTCGGTACGATCATGTTCAAGTAAGCAAGACGAATTTTTTGAAGAAGTGCCCCTTTCTAACGATTCAGGTCTTTGGCCAAATGTATTGTGTCTAATCCAGGTGCAAGAAATCGAAAAAGGCCCAATGCATTATCAAAATAAAACTATGTATCCTAAAGACCTAAAGACAAAAAAGGACGTAAGTCATTGGTTGGTATATTCTATTGAAAAAAATGCAGTTTTCTGCTTCTGCTGTAAAATATTCAATGACCCCATCAATCAATTGACCTTTAAAAATACTAAATTAAGTAACCAAGACGGTTTCAATATTTGGCATCATTTAAGCGAAGAAAATAAATCTCATTTTCAAAATTTACGTGTCTGGTCAAATTTACTAGAAATATTAAGAACTAAACAAACCGTTGATTCGGAAATGCAAACTTTATTAAAAAATGGAACTAAACATTGGCGCAGTCTCATTGAAAAAATAATTTGTACTGTTCAATTTTCGGTTGAACAAAACTTGGAAATGTTTGTACCTTGTAACTACAGTTTGAACCTTGTCATAAACGATTCTGTGAAATCCAATATTTGTAGTATAATTTGTTTTTCATCAGTTTAAGAATTTTTTTTCTGCCCCAGCCCATTGGTATTCTGTTTTGAAAAGTAACGTTTCAAGTCTGTGTCAGATACTAGATGCTATAAGATATTTGATGCAATAACCCCTCTAAGATTTCAGTTGGTTGGAATTTATGATGCTCTTTATGAAATTTTATCTGAAAATAATTTTGACAATACTTCAAAATATCTAGCTACCTCCCTAGGTAAAAAAATTAAAAATTATGAATTTGTTTGTATGATAGTCTTGTGATACACGATTTTAAGTAAAGTGGATATTGTTACTAGGATTCTGCAATCAAAAACATTTAATATTTCCCAGGCTTGCGAATGTTTAAAAAACCTCAATGAATTTTTAAATACAATATCGATCTGTCAAAGGCTTCAGTGAATGGTAAAAAACTAGCTGCTTCTTGCTTAGAAGTTGATTCAAAATTTATATCCGCAGTAATTTTAAGGTCACGAAAGATTAAAAAAAAAATTTCTTACGAATGTGGCGACCAGCCGATTGAAAATCAAGAAATGAACTTTAAAGTAAATTGCTTTTGCTGAATCCTAGACAATACTCTTTCATACGTACATGAAAAATTTAAACTATTATCGTGTCATTTTGATGTTTTTAATTTGATGTAGAATGTTGAGGATTTCGGCAAATATTCTGACGAAAATCAATTTAATTATTGTAAAAAACTGGAAGAAATCTTAACTAACAAAGATCGAAACGAGAAGGATATAGAGGCAACAGAACTTTTACACGAATTACAATTTCGCAAAATGGCGACAAAAACGTGATGTCTGTAGTAGAAACAATTAATTACATTACAATAAATAACCTAACCCGCTCATTTCTAATTACAATTGCATTGCGCATATTATTAACCATTCCAGTTTCTGTAGCTACAGTTATTCTCTAAATTAAAGTTGATTAAAAATTATTTACCATCTAGAATGGGCCAAGAGCGATTACAAAATCTTGCTATCATTTCTAGAGAGTCTAACTTTTTAAAGCAACTTAAAATGGACAATCTTGTTAATTACTTTGCAAAAAGTAAAGCTAAAATCCAATTTTTGTAAGACCTCACCATCATGTACCATGATTATGTATCCTCTGTTTTAAAACAATCGCTTTTTTACTATCCTATCCTATATAAGGAAAGTATAGGAATCATGATTTTTTCGACCTCGAGTTTTCGACGGATTTTTACGTTTTGAGGTCCTCTGAATCCGTTTTGACTATTTTCGCGATGATGTCTGTGTGTCTGTGTGTGTGTGTGTCTGTGTGTCGCATAACTCATGAACCGATACACAGAAAAACACCTAATTTTAAACTTTAGCTTTGTTCCAGCGTCCAATGAACTGATTAGATTTTGAGCAGAGTCGGAACATCTGGGGATGTACTTTATAGGTGGTCATTTTTATATTTTATGGAATATATCTGTTATTTACGTTTGTAATATAATTTTCTATAATTTTTATCCTATACATAATTTTTATAAAATGGACCGTATTCGAGAAATTTGAGAACATTGTAAATTTTGAAATTTGAAGAAAACTCAAAAACGGATAAAAAAACATTAATTTTTAAACTTAAGTTTTATTTCGGCCTGACGTGAAATGATTAGATTTTGGACAAAGTCGGAACATCTGGGGGGGTACTTTATGGGAGGCCGTTTTTATATTTTATGGAATATATCTGTTATTTATGTTTGGAGAAAAAAATTATTCAAATAAAAGTTACTTCTAATATTATTATCTATAATTTCTGTTTTATGTCAAAATTTCCTGAAATGGTCCGTATTCGAGAAATTTGACAAAATGTGCAAAATTCTGATTTTTATGAAAATTGTTATTTCCGATATCGATCTCTATAATTTTTGTTTATACATGATTTTTATAAAAAAGACCGTAATGAAAAAATTGTAGGAAATTTAAATTTTTCAGTATTTTCGTTTTCAATGAATATCTATAGAAAAATGTATCGAGGTAGATGTATGTGGACAATGTATGTATTTAGTTTATCCTCTAAACATTTATAGAGATGCTGCAATAGGTTGTACAAAATAACCGGAAAAAGCCTATAATAACTAGATAGGAAAGTCATGTGTTGGACACATCAGATTTTTATTTCTTAATAGTTTGAATTAATGTTTTGAAACTGTTTTGTTTTGTTACTGTTATTTCGTATTTTATTAATATTTTTTGTATACTTTCTGTTTGTCACAAATAAATATAGACATTAGTACTAAAAAGTATAGTTTTCTTCAAAAATTTTAACCATCAACTATAAGAGAAGGGTGGTAATTTTAGCCCAATATTATAATATTGGTTAAAGGTGTCTATCATTATTTCACACGACGGCACCGAAAATACTTGGCGCGTCCCTGACAACTAGAACCAAACTACAATAACTAACCACTGAAACTATCTACGCATTATGAAAAGAAAAGGAAAATGTTCACCCTCTGGATATAATTTTTAGCTAAAATGTAGCAATCTATAGTTACTCTATTGGCCAGTTTTGAGCGCGAATAATCATCAATACTACTCTCTTAACATACATTTTCTTCTAAATGTCTGACTAAATCAAAATTTTACAAGGTAATAAAAAAATTATTGATTGTTTTTACACAAAAAAGATTAAAATTACCAATGCATTGTTATAGTTAATTAAGTAAATTGAAATCTCTTACAGTACATACCTCTTTATGCTTCGTACAAATATTCTACACAATTAAGTTGGAAGGGTAATACCATTGGGACTAAATGACACTTAAATAATCCACTACAAAATTTTTAATTTTAATTTTTTTAATGAAAGAAGTATACATATGGCACGAAACAGACCGTTTAGGTCTATGGGCTGGTTAGTTTCTTCTATTCGTCCCTGTTCTCGGCTTTTTCTTTCCAGTTAGTGATATTTTTTTTTAGTATCTTCTATGATCGATTCCCTCTATTTCCTTTCAAGCCTTCCTCTCTTTTTCCACTTCTGGTGTTGTCCAAGCTACTCTTTTTACTGTCCTCGAGTCCTCCATCCTTTCTAAGTATCCCAACCATTGTAACCTTTTCGACTGTGTTATTTCGTATATGTTGGGTTCGTTAAATATTTCGTAGATTTATTTGTTTGTTCGTCTTTCCCTTCTTTTTTCTGTCTTTTTGCCCCTATATATTCTTCTTAGTATCTTCCGTTCCCATATTTCATTCTTAGCCTATTCTTTCTTATTTAGTGTCCATGTCTCACTGCCGTATAGCATTGTAGGTCTTATTATTGTTTTGTACACACATTTCCTTATTTCCAATGATGACAATTCTTTAGATTTTAATAAATTATGTAAATCTCCTGCACATCTATTGCTCTTTGCTAGACGAGATCTATTTTAGCTTGTTCTTCGCATCGATTTGTAATGAGAACACCGTACGTGTAACTGTCTGTTTCGTTTATTGTTATTTCCCCTATGGTTTTAGTTTGTAATTCTAGCATTACAGGATTTTTCTTAAATGTTTTTCTTTGAGTTGCATGTCCTGACTCTTCTTTTCATTTATTCTTAGCCCCATTGATCCTGCCGTGTTTAATAACTGTTCTGTTCTGTTTTTAAGTTCTTTTTCGCTTCTCGCTAACAGTACGATATCATCTGCGTATGCTAATGCTTGGTGGGATCTGTTAATCAGGGTTCCATATCTGTTTATTCCACTGTGTCTCAGGACTATTTCCAGAGTTAGGTTAAAAAGAAGGGTGCCTAAGACCGTTTTAAAATGCAAATTCTTCTGTTTCCTCTCCTCCTACTCTTATTGCACATCTTATGATTTCCAGGGTCATATTCGTCAGTTTTACAAGTTTAAGAGGTATTTTTAATTCTTTCAAAGCATTTACCAATTTTCGTTGATTTACTGTGTCATATGCGCTGTTAAAATCAATAAACGTAATATGGATCGGTATTTCGTATTCGTAGCAACATGTGAGTACTTGTTTTAAAAAAAAGATGTAGTCAGTCGTTGACTTGCCTTTTCTAAAACCGCACTGGTATTCTCCGATAATTTTTTCTTCTTCTATTCTTCTTTTTATTAACGTGGCTAGTACCTTATATGTAACGTCCAGTAAAGCTATAATTCGATAGTTTCCACAATCTGCTGGGTCCCTTTTCTTATATATTAGTAGTATAACTGTTTTCCTCGAATTTAGTGGCATTTTTCCCGCTATCCATATTTCTTTGATTAGTTGTAATATTTCTGTTATTAGTTGTCTTCCATATTTTAAGTTCTCGGCGGTAATTTTATTTGACCCGGGGCTTTTATTATTCTTCATATTTGAAATAATTTCCGTTATCTCTTCTTCTGTGGGTTCCTCAGCGGTGTGAATAGGGTTTTTATTTGCTTCTTATTCTTCTTCTTCTTCTTTTTCTTCTTCCTCTTCTTCTCCTTCTTCTACTTTCTGCCGTTCAGTAATTTTTGGAAGCATTGTTTCCATCTTTTCATTTGAAAGAAAAGTGAGAATAATCAGTTGAGATCCGAAAAACTGAAATGCAATTTTGGAAATATGAAAATGAAAAATTCCCAATTCCACCTACGAAATTATGAATATTACCAACCAAAGAAAAATTGAAAATGATGAGAATTAAAGAAAAAAAAAAGTTAGTCAAGCCTAAAATCGCGGACTTTAGCCGCTCATACTCTTACCAATTGATCTACCAAGGGACATACGCTTTGATATCTGAATTCATAACTTTCAAGTCAATCAGATTCCGATTCTCGTCGGTTCACACAAATTCTGATCCCATCTCTGCTCCTTTAATCTTGCTTAAAGCCACCTTTATGACAAGGTATAGAACAACGATACTCAAAGTGGTCGAACAAATAGTCTTATTTTAAACGTGCAAGGTTGAATTTAGTTCAATTGTTAACGTACTTCTTAATATGATTTTATGATTCCATCGAGCTGAGCTGATGGAATAATAAAATCTAATAGAACCACTAAACATTTGTAGATTAACAAAAAGTTAAATTATTTAATTAAAATAAGCTTTTACATTATTGGTATAACTAATTTAAATATTTGAAATAGTTCAATTTTGTTCAAAGGACTAATATTAAACATGGCCGAATCCAAAGAGAAATATAGACAATACAATGTTGATTTTTTGAACTTTGGCTTCATTCCCTCCTTCCTTGTCGGACAAAGTTAAGCAATGACACTATGAACCCATCTAAATTGGAGGATAATTTGAGAAGATGTCAGCCAAATAGGAAAAGATTTAAAATACTTTCAAACACTTAAAGATAAAGAAGATGCCCACAGTGGACAAAATGTTTCAACGTCACAAAGAGATGATGATCGTTTGAGCTACTCAAAGCAAAATGCGGAAAATTCCATACTATCGGAGAACATTTAATATTGTCACATTGCCAGCCGTTGAAGACTTTTCAAAAACTGTATTAGACAAACCTGCATCTAATATCATTAAACAATTCCTTTAAGCAACAACATAGTTCAAAGACGTTTATGCCATAGACAAACTGCCAGGAAGATGACGTTTTAACTTAAGTTCAACATTTAAATGTTTTGAAATAAGGTTTGAGAATGTTTTGAGAATGGTAAAACCACAATGGATAAGCAATATATATGGTTAGGTTAACGAAACAGATGTCATATTATAAGAAATAAGCACCAAGAACTTAAAGTCCAGTTTAGTTCCTGGATATCAGAATTTCTGGTTTCAAAAAGATATACCTGTTATTCAGCATTATGAAATATCGCGAGAGTTTTTAAATTGCTTTTTGGTCTTCATATCTAGTGGAAAAAGGTTTCAGCGCGATTTCCTATCTTTTAAGAAATTTTAACAAAAAAGAAAAAACACATCATAAACCGAGGAGATTTAGATATGCAGGGTGTTACTTAATGATAGGCCGCAATTTAAGGGATGCATTTCTGAATCGAATTAAAGTATGAAAATTCATGCAAACATATATCCTAAAAGTCTGGTTTTCAAGAGACAAAGTGCCAAAGTTAAAAAAATCGTCTTTTATTAATATCTAGTTAGTGCTAAATTCGTGTCTTATCACAATGCCAAATTTCAACAATATCGGCTGAAGAATTTTTGAGATATTAATAAAAAACCGATAATTTTTTTTAAATTTTGACACTCTGTATTTTGAAAACCAGACTTTTGGGACGTATGTTTCTATTAAGAACTTTTATATTTTAATTTACTTCATAAATGCGCCCTTGGAATTACAGTATTAAGTAACACCCTGTATATTAAATATTGAAAAAGCGTATATTTTTACTTTTGTTTCGTTTTAATTTCAGTGTTATAAAAATAAAGTTGTATAAAAATGGTTGTGTGTGTTTTTTTTCTACACCTCACTACAGGTAGAAATTAGTCACAACACATTTGAAGTTGATACATTTTTAAAAATGCAATATTAGCTAACTAAAACCTTAGATTATACAAACCTTAGATGGAACATAAGACACTGCGCATAATCCCACTTCGAAATTATTCACATCCACCAATCACATTTGAGAACATCACATGTCAGAGCGTTGTCCATCCAAATTTAATGTGTCAACAAAAATTAATTTGGTATAAACTTTGGAAATTAACGTTAAAAATGCTAAGATGTATTGTAAAAAGCTTTATTTATAATAAAAGTGCGAAATGTAACGGAGATAAAAAAAAACTTACATTTATTTCGGTGAGTTATTTAATCTTAAAAGATTCTGTCGACGGCCATATTTGTTGATTTGAAAATAAACAGAATCGGACTTGGTCATTGGTACATATTATAAGTAGCAAATAAAGGTTATTATAATAAACTGTTTACTATTTCTTGTTTCATGGGGAATCTTTTTTCAGGAAGAGGAAAGAAAATCAAATACAAAAATATCAGTTTCATTGCCAATTTATTCGTTTCAAACTTCACAACTGGTTTCAATAGTTTATTCAAAACTATTTATTTAGTATTTCTCTATAACAGTGTGCTCCGCGGAGCCCTGGGGCTCCTCAAAGCCTTTGTGATGGCTCCGCGAAGAAAATTATCATAATACAAAAAACAGTACTATCGCCACAAAATGCAGGGACCTGGCATAAAGACCTTTTTTTTTGAGAAGTAATTTTTGTTTGAGAACATTTTTTTATTTTATTTTTTATGGGTGAAATGAATTTGGGATAAGTCTTGCAAGGAATCTTTTGAATTAATCAAAAATAAATTAACAACAAATGATGTTCTTGTGCATTTTCAGCCTGAGTTGCCGATTAAATTAATCGTAGATGCATCAAATGTGGAAATAAGGGCCACGATATGTCATGTTTTTGAAAAAAATATTGAGAAACCTATAGCTTCTGCTTCGCGTACCTTATCAAAGTCCGGACAAAAATATTCCCAAAATGAAAGAGAGGGCCTTGCAATAATTTATTGCTTAAATAAATTTAATTAAATTTATATGGACATTCCTTTATCCTAGTTACAGATCACTTACCTCTGGTAACTATTTTTAATCCAGCTAAAGGTATACCCCAATTTTCAGCCAACAGACTACGTAGATGGGCAGTAATATTGTCAAATTACAATTATAAAATCGAATATGTGAAATCGGAGCATAATATAAAGCCGATTTTTTATCACGTTTACCTATTGAAAGTCAAAATGAGAGTCAAATACAGGAAAAATTTAAAAAAATATTTTTTAAATTATGTGTTTTATGTGTTTAGGGCTCCGTCAAATATTTCGCTTTTCAAAAAGGTTCCGTCGCCAAAAAAGTTTGAGAATCACTGCTTTATAATAATATGAGATCTATTCGTTTAATTTTCATTTTGTTATTTTCTCTAATTTTGACATATAAAGCAATATATTTTGTAATCGCAGCAAGTGTCAAAACGATATACTTTATGCAACCAGTTGCATAAAGTAGAACATTATGCAACTGATTACGAAAAGTTGATTATGTCACCAGTTACAAAATAAAAATAAATAAAACTGCCTTTTTTTTGGTTTTTAAGTCAAAAAATCGAGAAATCGAAAATTCGAGTAATCGAAAAATCCAAAAATCCAAAATATGAAAAATCGAAAAAACCAAAAATCGAAAAAAAGACAATGAATAGTGACATTTCGCATTTGAAAATATGACATTACGTTTAACAACAAAAAAGAAAACAAAACAGAAAAGCTGTAAATTGTGTTTTATTTTTTAAATAATTTAACACCGTTATTGAAAACTGCCTAGAAACGTTGGGGGTAAAATTTTGACGTACTCCTTTAAGGATAATGGTTAAAAACGTTTTTTTTTTCAAATTTCCCGCGGGTAATGTCAAAATCAGATCGGCAACACTGCACATGTCCCTTATTTTATTATTACTATTAAATAAAAAAATGTCGTGGGGCAATCAAATACAACAATTTTCTGAAATATTTGATTGGAAGTACCTACAAAAGAATGATGGTGAATTATTTTTCAACACAATTTTATAAATAATCAGGTCAAAATTAAAAAAAATCTTGTATGTAAACAAGTTACGAAATGCCATTTTGTGTAACTCGTTCATTTTGCGGGACCTCACTCCGCTCGTCCCGCAAATATTTACTCGTTACACAAAATAAGGCATTTCGTAACTGGTTACATAAATAGCTATTAAATAGGTTCCTAATATTTTAAATCATTGACCAGTATTTTCCGTAAGTAATTAAATCATAAATAAGTAATTTAAACTTCGTTTGACAATCGGCCCTTAGCTACTAGCTATATATTGATAAAGTGTTATTGCCTTCATCATAAATGAATCGTACTAACAAATAAAGTAAAAAAAACGTCTCATAATTTTTCATCTTTTAGATACCTACCAAAATTAGGTACTACAATACAAATATTTAAGTCCGGCCCAGAACATCTCCCTACTCCTTCCACCCAGTTTTTCGGTTTTGGCAAAATTCGCGCAGCGACAAATGCTTCCTATATTACCTCTACCCTTTCTAACCTCTTTGCCTAAAACCCAAAAACATGGCAAGTGGTTTAGGAGACAAAAAAGTTTGGGGATCTATGGTCTACATTCACATATAATATCATATTCTTTACAATATACATACATATTTTATTAAACATTCACTTTTCTATAAAAAACTTTTATATTATTTATAAAATCTACGAATAATTCTTATGTTTAATTAAAATGTGCTTTCGTTTATTAATGACTCCAGTGGCATCAAAAATACTATATTGGAATCTGTTAAAATACCTATGCAATTTAGATTACCTAGTAATTAAAAGCTATGTAATTTCAAAATGCATTATGAAGATATAAAATGGAAATACAACTTCCAGCAAAGTAATTCAAATTTATGTAGAAAACCATTAACCTAGAAAAACTAACGGTATCACATCTCGCTGATGGATATATATTCTCTTCATTATGTGAGATATATTTGAGACCATAAATGTTACGAAATTTCGGAAATAAAATTTGTAGTTTCACGATTATAAAAATTCAGAATCAGCTCAAGAAGGAATAATTTTATTATAGCATAAGGTTTATTGTTTTCGGTTCTATAAAGTGGTTTTAACAATAAAAATGTTATTTTTTCCGAGAAAGGGAGGAAGGGATACAGAAAATTTTACAAAAATGATCTGTAATATTGAACAAACAACTTTTTATTGAGTAATAACAAATTAAAATCAAATCAGGATATGACAAAGTGCAGTATTTTAATAATAATTAATTTGTTAGACTAATAAAATGATTAAAAGAACTAAAATTTGTTTAATCAATCAATTAATTCAGTTATTTTGGCTTCTTTCCTAATTCTTGGAGAGAAAATTCAGTATCGACACTTCCTAAAGTATCCATGAGTCATACAATGATCAACGTACTATCAGCTTATTACTTTCAAAAATATTAGAAAACTTTGTTTATCTTAAGTTAAATAATAATAGTCCCAATTTGATAGTCGGTGATCAATCCAGAAGTGGTCATCAGGGCCGCCGAGAGCCAGGACGGGCCCCAGGACAATTCTCTAGATCGTGCCCCTTTATAAAAAAATATTCTGACCTCTTTACTTAAATTTCTCTTAAAAAAAAGCTCTTCAAGCAAAAACTTTTCCTCCTCTACTTGAATTGAATTTTCTAAAAAAAAAAGTCCCCAACCAAAAACTTCCCCCTCTTGTCTTGTGCCGAACTTCTAAAAGAAAACAAAAATTCTCGCCACGGTTGCCGGGCCCCCCTTATAACGCTGCCGGGCCCCCATTTCAGTCCGGGCCCCGGGAATTAGTCCCGGCTGCCCCCCCCCCCCTCTAGTCGGCCCTGGTGGTCATAGAACAGTAACAGCCCTATCAAAAGTTTCTGATATCAGTTCGTTTGGTAAAAATATGTCAACTGTCCAAGTTCTTTTAGATTTTCTTAAAAATTTTGATACTATCAATCACAAACTTCTTACTTCAAATGGAAAAATTTTGATTTGACAATATTGCCCTTAGTTTCGTCAATAGTGCCTTACTAAGCGAAAAAAGCGAGTCGTTATTGGTAGTAAATGTTTCAAACCAAAATTTATAATCTCTAGCGTCCCACAGAGCTTTGATATGAAATGTTTAGGCAAATTAAATGTTTGAGTACAATTTACCTGAAGATGACCTTATAAGGCAGAAAGCGCAATTTTTTATTATCTAAGCACATTCAAATAAAAAACAATGTATGAAACATTGAAACATTGAACGCCCGAAAAACTGAACTTTTTGTACTTTCCTTTTAGCCCAATTGGTGACATAATGAATTTTTCGTAATCAGCTGCATAATGTTCAACGATATGTAACTGATTACATAAAGTAGATTATTTTGACACTTACTGTGCTTACAAAAAAAGCCAATTTATAAGTCAAAATTAAAAAAAGGCTTTTGATAGTAGAATACTATACTTTTTCTATGACTATTTAACAATTGACACCGCACAATTGACCATTTTGACAGCTGAAGCGACAAAGTAAAAGTGAAGTTGACGTTTGACGTATGTTGCCTACATTGTTTCCAAAAAGGTAATATGTCGAATTTTCTGATTGGTTCTTAGATAGGTAGGTAAGTAATGACATTAGATTTTTCATTAGTTGAAAATAATTGAGTAATAAAAGAAATATTTGAGTAATAAAAAACTCACTGTATGAGTAACCACTTACGTATATTGTTAAAAAGTCTTAGAAAAAATCATATTTATTTGGTATAGAAGCAGAACTTTCTTGATTAAAGTTAACAGCCGTCGTAGGCAGTAGGCTGGCTCACGAGCTAGGAGGTGCCTATCTACTTAGGAAGATAGACAATGGGCATAGTGAGGCCTAAGTGCTTTGGGTAAACACACCCTCCACATGTTACAGATATAGATACTATTTATTTTAGAAACAGTTTATTTTTTAAACAATATAAAAATAAAATATATAACATCAATAAAATAAAAAATACATCCACATTATTTGGAGCTTCATATTTCTTTTTTGCACAATAAGAAACTCTTTTATGAAATGTGTAGAAATATTTAATAATTTGCCACCTATATTTAGAAAATCTATAAATTATAGATAGGTTAAGGAATTGTTTTACTTTGCTTTAATTTGTTTTACTTTGTTTTACTTTGTTTTACTTTGTTTTACTTTGTTTTACTTTGTTTTACTTTGTTTTACTTTGTTTTACTTTGTTTTACTTTGTTTTACTTTGTTTTACTTTGTTTTACTTTGTTTTACTTTGTTTTACTTTGTTTTACTTTGTTTTACTTTGTTTTACTTTGTTTTACTTTGTTTTACTTTGTTTTACTTTGTTTTACTTTGTTTTACTTTGTTTTACTTTGTTTTACTTTGTTTTACTTTGTTTTACTTTGTTTTACTTTGTTTTACTTTGTTTTACTTTGTTTTACTTTGTTTTACTTTGTTTTACTTTGTTTTACTTTGTTTTACTTTGTTTTACTTTGTTTTACTTTGTTTTACTTTGTTTTACTTTGTTTTACTTTGTTTTACTTTGTTTTACTTTGTTTTACTTTGTTTTACTTTGTTTTACTTTGTTTTACTTTGTTTTACTTTGTTTTACTTTGTTTTACTTTGTTTTACTTTGTTTTACTTTGTTTTACTTTGTTTTACTTTGTTTTACTTTGTTTTACTTTGTTTTACTTTGTTTTACTTTGTTTTACTTTGTTTTACTTTGTTTTACTTTGTTTTACTTTGTTTTACTTTGTTTTACTTTGTTTTACTTTGTTTTACTTTGTTTTACTTTGTTTTACTTTGTTTTACTTTGTTTTACTTTGTTTTACTTTGTTTTACTTTGTTTTACTTTGTTTTACTTTGTTTTACTTTGTTTTACTTTGTTTTACTTTGTTTTACTTTGTTTTACTTTGTTTTACTTTGTTTTACTTTGTTTTACTTTGTTTTACTTTGTTTTACTTTGTTTTACTTTGTTTTACTTTGTTTTACTTTGTTTTACTTTGTTTTACTTTGTTTTACTTTGTTTTACTTTGTTTTACTTTGTTTTACTTTGTTTTACTTTGTTTTACTTTGTTTTACTTTGTTTTACTTTGTTTTACTTTGTTTTACTTTGTTTTACTTTGTTTTACTTTGTTTTACTTTGTTTTACTTTGTTTTACTTTGTTTTACTTTGTTTTACTTTGTTTTACTTTGTTTTACTTTGTTTTACTTTGTTTTACTTTGTTTTACTTTGTTTTACTTTGTTTTACTTTGTTTTACTTTGTTTTACTTTGTTTTACTTTGTTTTACTTTGTTTTACTTTGTTTTACTTTGTTTTACTTTGTTTTACTTTGTTTTACTTTGTTTTACTTTGTTTTACTTTGTTTTACTTTGTTTTACTTTGTTTTACTTTGTTTTACTTTGTTTTACTTTGTTTTACTTTGTTTTACTTTGTTTTACTTTGTTTTACTTTGTTTTACTTTGTTTTACTTTGTTTTACTTTGTTTTACTTTGTTTTACTTTGTTTTACTTTGTTTTACTTTGTTTTACTTTGTTTTACTTTGTTTTACTTTGTTTTACTTTGTTTTACTTTGTTTTACTTTGTTTTACTTTGTTTTACTTTGTTTTACTTTGTTTTACTTTGTTTTACTTTGTTTTACTTTGTTTTACTTTGTTTTACTTTGTTTTACTTTGTTTTACTTTGTTTTACTTTGTTTTACTTTGTTTTACTTTGTTTTACTTTGTTTTACTTTGTTTTACTTTGTTTTACTTTGTTTTACTTTGTTTTACTTTGTTTTACTTTGTTTTACTTTGTTTTACTTTGTTTTACTTTGTTTTACTTTGTTTTACTTTGTTTTACTTTGTTTTACTTTGTTTTACTTTGTTTTACTTTGTTTTACTTTGTTTTACTTTGTTTTACTTTGTTTTACTTTGTTTTACTTTGTTTTACTTTGTTTTACTTTGTTTTACTTTGTTTTACTTTGTTTTACTTTGTTTTACTTTGTTTTACTTTGTTTTACTTTGTTTTACTTTGTTTTACTTTGTTTTACTTTGTTTTACTTTGTTTTACTTTGTTTTACTTTGTTTTACTTTGTTTTACTTTGTTTTACTTTGTTTTACTTTGTTTTACTTTGTTTTACTTTGTTTTACTTTGTTTTACTTTGTTTTACTTTGTTTTACTTTGTTTTACTTTGTTTTACTTTGTTTTACTTTGTTTTACTTTGTTTTACTTTGTTTTACTTTGTTTTACTTTGTTTTACTTTGTTTTACTTTGTTTTACTTTGTTTTACTTTGTTTTACTTTGTTTTACTTTGTTTTACTTTGTTTTACTTTGTTTTACTTTGTTTTACTTTGTTTTACTTTGTTTTACTTTGTTTTACTTTGTTTTACTTTGTTTTACTTTGTTTTATATTTTTAATATTTGTACTAATGACTGTTTTATATCTTTGTAAATAAGAATGTATTTTTTACAGAGTAAAGCATTTTTGTAACCTTAACATATTATGTATTGCAAAAGAAAAATAATTCTAACCCAAATATGACCAAAACGTAAAATAATATAAATAAAACAATTCCATATAAAATAAGATATTGCATTATATACAAAGGAAAAACAGCAGAGATAGAACCTTAATTTAAATATTCTACTGTTACGGTTTTAATTTAAATAGGAGAAAATAAATATATAAATCGATTAAATGATATAGATTTTCACAAGTTATATAAAGTTGAATGAAACTTACCATTTTGAAAATAAAACAGATTTAGAAGTTGATAATTTAATAGTTGAAAGTTTGGTTAACCTACAGAAAATGTAAACATTTCATTCTGACAATCATCTGTCAACCTTGACCTTTCTTCTTCTAGTGTAACTAGGACCTATTTCATTTCTTAAATGATCTATGGCAAGGTTATAATTTATTATTTGAACAAATGCAATTTTCCCCTAAAATTTCCATAGTTGGCTATATTGGTCGGCCATTAAATCAAGGAACTTCCTTCCTTTCTGACTCTTTCTTTGATGGCATGAATTTGTTGGTCCATGTGGTACCTGTTCAAATTTAACGAATTTTATTCGGAATTAAAGCCATATATTAGAGAATTACTTACAACTATCACTAGGAAACTACATTGTCTAATCGACAGCACTTTTGTGAATAAAGTAGTACCTAGCACGGCCCTACCTTATATTCGGTAAGTCCATATTTAGCTATACCTTTTGCTTCATTTGTATTACTTATATTGCATTTCCTTTTAGGCCTTTTAGTATTAGGTTTAGACCTATAAAGTGCTTGCATTAGCTAAATTAGAACCTTTAATTATTAACGCTGACCGCTTACCTGCTTTTGCTCTGGACTTCAGTCTTACTGCCTGTCTCCATTAAAAGCTACTTGCTGGATACTTGCTGCATGCTTATTAGCTCCTAGGCATATGTATTTATGGATGCTACATCCAGACTGCTGTCTACTTGTGTACCTAAAGCGAGACCACCCCATACAACTTGGATCTGCTAGAGACAAGTAAGAACTTTCCTTATTCTTCTAAGGCTGATAAGCTGAGCTGGAACCTCAGCCTATTATCCCCTGCCTGGACAATATCTTTACCTTGTGTAGTGACCAAATACCTTAAAGAAAAGACATTAATAGTAAATATTACCTCTAGTAATGGTAAACGAATATCTGTAGATATATTACCCTCAGTAATAGTATCTACCTGTAATTTCATATACTTACATTCACTTCACTGTAAACAATTAGTACTAATTGGACGTTGCAGGGCAACTTGATAGGTTTAGCCCCTGTTTTTGTTATTATTGCTCAAATTACCAACTGGAAACTAACCTGCACTGATCATCCTGGACTGAAATTAAATTATATGGGTAACACAAGTATAGTTTAAATCATATAACCCTCACCCACTCTCCGGTAGTTCATAAAACTACTTGAGCTATTATTTGTCTTCATTGTTTAAGCAAAGGGGTAATTTCATTAGTAACAAGCACCCCCCAGATAAAGGGGCGGTAGCAAAAGTGGCGCTCAACGTGTTATTGTGAAGATACTATTAATATGATAGTCTAAATATACTTGAAGTTTCAAATTAATTTTCAAAATAATAAAATTTGATGACTTATTTTACAGAGATTGTTTATATTCCAATATAATCTAAGTTCAGTTCAGTGTTCTTTGTAGAGTTTGATTGCTATTTTACATGTAGACAGTTTGAAAATCTACTAAAAATCTTCATAAAGTATGAAATTGTGATTCACTTTTGAAAACAACCTGTTGGAACCAGGTGTTTGTTTACTTTAAATACGGATATTTGTTAGTAATAATTAAACAGCACAAGTTAGTTACATTTTGGAGTGATATTCCTTGTTTCTGAGGTATTTTAATTTCTTCTTTTGTCGGGTAAATTGGCTAAAACGCATATTTTTTCTTGTTTTGACTTTGAACTTCGATCTATCTTTGGTTAAATTTTATATTGTCATCTGTCAATTGTCAAAAAGTCGAACTATTTCACAGAATCAAAAATTATTACAGTAATTGGATGGCCTTGTACTTGTCTGAAGGTTAGCTATAATTTATGGTCTCTTACTATTAGTGTTAAGAGCAATTAAATAAAAATTAGTGGATATTATTTTATTTTCAAAGTTGTTTTGTGTTCAAAGCAACTAAGGTAACGCATTTATAAATTTATTTTCGTTGGTTTTAGTATTTAAGGCATTAACGATATTTACACTCTGATAATAAAATTCTTTAATTTTTTTTTTCGTTTTCAAAGAAAATAATATTGGGATATCGATACTTTAAAGAAATTGAGTATAGTTTTTATTTGTAGGTTGTAGTTTACGCATTATTTTTTATTTTCAAGGGTTTTTGCGTTTACGGTATTAGGATTTTAAGATATTGCTATATATAAAAGAAATACTAAAATTCTTTTTTCTTTTGGTAAGAGTGGGGAGTTTAAGGAGTTTACTCAGTAACACCGACATAGATATTAGGAATTTTTTTTTTTGAGTTTAATCGTTAATTCGGAAACAGTTTAAATATATATTTTAGGTAGGTTTAGATCCTAGATTAGAATGGAAGTCAACAGACTTTTAAAAGACGAGTTACTGTACGAACTTCACATTCGCGGAGTATCGGGTAACAGGGACATAACAGTTGCAGAATTAAGGCAAAACTTAAGAGATATTTTAAGAACAGAACGAAATAACCGACAAAGCTTAATTCTATTAGATATTGAAATCATATTTAAGGATGAGATGGAATTATGTAAAGTTAAATTGTCTGAGGTAGAACAGGCGATAGAAAATTTCGACAACGAAAATGCGGAAAACGATTATAGGAGAATTAACACACGGCTACAGCATTTGATAGGTAGGGTAAATAGGATCACAGGATCCAATGATGAAGAGGAAGAAGAGCGATTATTACTAGTGGCGGCTTGCCAAAATCTTCAAAAGGAACTTAGTTCTAATTTTGAAAGGTCGTTCCCTTCTTCATCCACAAGGTCAAATACTCAAAGGACTGACCGAATCGAAACTGGATTAGATACAAATGGATCAATTTTGGATCTTCCAGTAGAGGAAATACTTCCAGAACCAATGCAGCGATCACACCTTCCAAATGGTTTGCCTACTACTACTCAGGGAGATCTCATAGAATTCCCCGGAGCAAGACCAACTTTCCGTGCAAATGAATCTAATTTCCTTCCAGTGACTACTACGTATCGGACAATTCCAACAAATGTTAACCCACAAGTACATTTTTCTTCCACTCGCGATGAGTTGACCAATATGAATAATGTTTCTAGGTTGGCAACCCTCAATAGCTCTACTCAGTTTTGGGATAGACCGGATTATCTATCTAACAATATGGAAGACTTACATTTTTCTCCTGTTCGTCAGATTGCACCTAAGTGGAGAGAAGATTTTCGTGGACCAGATATTTCCAAATGGAATGTTAAATTTAATGGGCGTACAAGCGTAAATGAATTTATAGAGAGGATTGAAGAACTTCGAGTTTCACGAGGGGCTTCCTATCAGCAATTACTTCGTTGCGCTCCGGAAATATTGACGCAAGACGCGTTACTTTGGTATAGAACGAAAAAGTTTTCTTCATGGCTTGATTTGGTTTCACATCTAAAGGAAGCATATTTACCTTACGACTACGAGATTAGTTTAATGGATGAGATCCGAAAACGAACTCAGGGAAGTCAAGAAAAAGTGTTAACCTATATTACGATCATGGAGAATTTATTCAAAAAATTGAAACAACCACCCAGGGAAATTGATCGTGTGGCCCTAATTAAACGAAATCTGTTACCAGAAATACAATCCCATCTCGCATTGAACCGAGTTTCTACTGTGGATGACTTAATTTGTCTTAGTCGAGCAGTGGAAGAAACTCAAGCTAGAATACAGAAATATGTTCCTCCTCCTACTTCCAATCGGTCCCTTCTTGAGCCAGAACTGGCTTATAAGAAACCTTCTGGCCAAACTTCCGTATTGGCTTTTAAAAGTCAGAATGTTTCCTCAACCCCAGCGAAGAGAGAAACGAATCAGTCACAATCGATATCTAATTCCACCTTAGGTAATTCACCTTCCTGCTGGAATTGTGGCAGTACTAGTCACCGATTTAAAAAGTGTGATAAACCTCGAAGTAAGCGATTCTGCTTTAAGTGTGGCGAAAATAATGTTTCGATTTACAACTGCCCAAATTGTCGAAAAAACTCGAATCGAAGTCAGCAGTAGGCCGACTGCCTGACTCATCGAATTCATCGGCCGAAGTCAATCAACATGTTCTTTTGGACTACGTTTTAGCACATGCAAAAGGGGATACAAGGCCCTATCTGAACATAAAGATTTACGATTGTAAGCTATTGGGTTTGCTCGATTCTGGAGCCACCAATACTGTGTTGGGTGGACCAGGTTGGGACTTATTGAAGTCCTCTTGTGTCGTCAAACCGTCCGAGCAAACATCGTGTGTTGTTGCGTCTGGTCAGACTTGTGACATTTTAGGTATGGTTTCGCTTCCCATCATGCTATGTGGTAAAACAAAAATATTAAATGTATTAGTTATTCCTACTCTCCCTCATTCTATCATATTAGGCATGGATTTTTGGAAGGTAATGCGTATTATCCCTGACATGTTTTCTGGTGAATGGGTTTTTAAAGATTCTAGCCAAGACATTTCTCCACCGCAGTTATCGATTATCTCATCGAATTTTCTGACAGCTGAGCAAAAGAAACGTCTGGATATGCTTATTGAAAGTACGTTTGGTAATATGGGAACCAAGTTAGGGTGTACAACGCTGGTGGAGCACGTTATAAAAACCAATTCTCCGCCTTTGAAACAGCGTCACTACCCTTTGTCTCCACCACTCCAAAAGCAAGTCAACGAGGAACTCACAAAAATGCTGAAGGATGGAGTGATAGAGCCTTCAAACTCTCCTTGGGCTTCTCCGATCCTCCTCATCAAGAAAAGCCATGGTAACTATCGTTTTGTAGTTGATTTTAGGCAATTAAACAAAGTCACGGAGAAAGATGCATACCCACTTCCTTTTGTAAGTGCTACTTTAGACAAATTGCGAGATTCACACTATTTAACAACGCTGGATATCAAGAGTGCCTACTGGCAAATTCCCCTGGCTGAAGAGTCCAAACCGATGACGGCCTTTGTGGTGCCGAATCGCGGATTGTTTCAGTTTAGACGAATGCCGATGGGACTGCATACTGCGCCCGCAACATGGCAAAGGTTCATAGACCAAGTTATTGGAATCGATCTCGAAAAGTACGTCTTTGTCTATTTAGATGACGTGATCATCTGCACTGAGTCATTTGACAAGCATCTAGATATACTTCGAGAGGTCTTGTCTAGACTAACTAAGGCAGGTCTCACGTTAAACCGTGAGAAATGTCACTTCTGCAAATCGGAGCTGCACTATCTTGGCTATGTTGTTGGAGCAGGTGGTCTTATGGTAGACCCTGCCAAAGTTGAGGCTATTCTTCAGATTCCTCAACCTAAGTCTGTCTCTGAAGTTAGACGGCTAATAGGTATCGCATCGTGGTATCGTCGTTTCGTTCCAAACTTTTCTTCTCTAACTGCACCGTTGTGTCAGCTTTTGAAAAAAAATCAGGTCTTTCTTTGGAGTCAGGAATGTGAAAACTCTTTTCGGACTCTTAAAGAATATTTAGTGTCTGCACCTTTACTTTCTTGTCCTAATTTTGATAAACCATTTGTGGTTCAAACTGACGCTTCTGACTACGGCTTAGGAGCTGTATTATCCCAGACCGATGACGAAGGAAACGAGAGAGTAATCTGTTACCTTAGCAGATCCCTATCTAAGTCGGAACGAAAGTATAGCACTACCGAAAAGGAGTGCCTGGCTGTACTTTTTGCAGTCGAACGTCTGAGACCATATCTCGAAGGCGTTAAATTTACAGTCATAACAGACCATTTCAGCTTAAAGTGGCTTAACAGTATTCGAGATCCAATTGGCCGAATAGCCAGATGGGCGGTAAGGTTACAGCAATATGATTTCGAAGTAGTGCATCGAAAGGGTTGCGATCATGCTGTCCCAGACGCACTTTCGAGGTCCGTGCCTCGGATTGATGCTATAACTCTGCCTCAGCCCAAGGATAGGTGGTATAATAAGATGGTCCGAAATATAACAGATTCTCCTGCCAAATACCCTCTCTGGCGGCTAGATAATAACGGTCAACTTTTTAAGAAAGTCGATATCTTATATCCTGATCTTACTCCTGAGTCTGATGGATGGCTCTTAGTAGTACCTAAAGAAAATAGACTAGAAATAATATCTTCCCATCACGATCCTCCAACTTCTAGTCATCTTGGGGTCTATAAAACTCGTGCCAGGATAGCCCAAAAATACTACTGGCCAAAGATGAAACAGGACGTAGCACGCTATATCTCCCGTTGTTCCATTTGTTTAAAAACTAAGCCTATCCAACGTCCTCCAACTGGACTTATGCTGAGCCAAGGTCCTACCGCCACAAGACCATTTCAAATTTTGAGTATGGATATAGTAGGTCCATTACCTCGTTCCGTATCTGGATATTCCTATATATTATCTATTCAGGATATCTTTAGTAAATTCATACTTCTGTTCCCTTTAAGGAAAGCTACCAGTAACCAAGTAGTTACCATTTTTGAGGATCAAGTTATTTTAATGTTTGGAGCTCCTCAAAAAGTAATAATGGACAACGGAGTTCAATTTACTGGTCATATATTACAGGATGTTCTAAAGAAGTATGATATAATGCCGTGTCACATCTCTAACTTTCATCCCCAAAGTAATCCAGTAGAGCGGGCCCATCGAGTTATAAAGACTGCCCTCACATCTTATGTAGCAGGAAATCATAGGTTATGGGATAAGTTTCTCCAAAAGGTAGCCTGTGCTATTCGATCTTCTTGCCATGAGACTACGAAACTTACGCCTAACTTTATTATGTTTGGTAGGGAAATCCAACTATCTGGCAAAGACATCCATCCTCTTGCGTCTCCTTTCGAGACAGACATCGACCCTAAAACACGATCTGAAGCTTTATTAGAAGTTTTTCAAGATACTCGACATCAGCTTAAGAGTGCATATGAATCGTCTAAAGTACGTTATAACTTGCGCCGTCGTGATGAAAAGTTTCAACTGAATCAACCGGTGTGGAAGCGGAAGTATGCCCTGTCTGATGCCGCCAAAGGAATTACAGCTAAGTTTGTACCGAAATTTGAAGGTCCCTTTACTATATGTAGAATTCTTTCTCCTTGGTCTTACGAGCTGAAGGATGAAAATGATAAATCCAAAGGAGTTTGGCACGCAAAGGACCTAAAAGCTCATCCTCCTGAAGAAGTTCAAACAGATTCAGACTCAGATTAGTGTCTGATATGTATATATCATAATTTTTCCTTGTACATAATCCCAGTATATATTTAATTTCAAGTTTTTGGAAAAAAAAAACCTTTCCAGGAAAGGGGGGGTTGTTACGGTTTTAATTTAAATAGGAGAAAATAAATATATAAATCGATTAAATGATATAGATTTTCACAAGTTATATAAAGTTGAATGAAACTTACCATTTTGAAAATAAAACAGATTTAGAAGTTGATAATTTAATAGTTGAAAGTTTGGTTAACCTACAGAAAATGTAAACATTTCATTCTGACAATCATCTGTCAACCTTGACCTTTCTTCTTCTAGTGTAACTAGGACCTATTTCATTTCTTAAATGATCTATGGCAAGGTTATAATTTATTATTTGAACAAATGCAATTTTCCCCTAAAATTTCCATAGTTGGCTATATTGGTCGGCCATTAAATCAAGGAACTTCCTTCCTTTCTGACTCTTTCTTTGATGGCATGAATTTGTTGGTCCATGTGGTACCTGTTCAAATTTAACGAATTTTATTCGGAATTAAAGCCATATATTAGAGAATTACTTACAACTATCACTAGGAAACTACATTGTCTAATCGACAGCACTTTTGTGAATAAAGTAGTACCTAGCACGGCCCTACCTTATATTCGGTAAGTCCATATTTAGCTATACCTTTTGCTTCATTTGTATTACTTATATTGCATTTCCTTTTAGGCCTTTTAGTATTAGGTTTAGACCTATAAAGTGCTTGCATTAGCTAAATTAGAACCTTTAATTATTAACGCTGACCGCTTACCTGCTTTTGCTCTGGACTTCAGTCTTACTGCCTGTCTCCATTAAAAGCTACTTGCTGGATACTTGCTGCATGCTTATTAGCTCCTAGGCATATGTATTTATGGATGCTACATCCAGACTGCTGTCTACTTGTGTACCTAAAGCGAGACCACCCCATACAACTTGGATCTGCTAGAGACAAGTAAGAACTTTCCTTATTCTTCTAAGGCTGATAAGCTGAGCTGGAACCTCAGCCTATTATCCCCTGCCTGGACAATATCTTTACCTTGTGTAGTGACCAAATACCTTAAAGAAAAGACATTAATAGTAAATATTACCTCTAGTAATGGTAAACGAATATCTGTAGATATATTACCCTCAGTAATAGTATCTACCTGTAATTTCATATACTTACATTCACTTCACTGTAAACAATTAGTACTAATTGGACGTTGCAGGGCAACTTGATAGGTTTAGCCCCTGTTTTTGTTATTATTGCTCAAATTACCAACTGGAAACTAACCTGCACTGATCATCCTGGACTGAAATTAAATTATATGGGTAACACAAGTATAGTTTAAATCATATAACCCTCACCCACTCTCCGGTAGTTCATAAAACTACTTGAGCTATTATTTGTCTTCATTGTTTAAGCAAAGGGGTAATTTCATTAGTAACAAGCACCCCCCAGATAAAGGGGCGGTAGCACTACCTTTGATTTTGCTTACTAAAGAAAGTCATTCTTGGACCAGGTTTGTCCTAGAACTCATCATCAAGAAATAGATAGGTCATATAATGCTACATTTTTAGGCATGATGATGGCACATAGCGGCTAAAACTAATCACCCTATTATTCAAATTTCTGTGTTAACAGTTTTCTTTCAGTGTTTTAATAATACAAATATTTTCTCTTACATGATTTTTTACTTCTTGTAAATTATATCCACAACGGATGGAAACATTTTTAACTTTATTTAAGAGTAATTCGTAATCATGGATAAAGAGGCCCATAACGCCATAATATTGATTTTCGTTCATCAACACAGGCATCAATCTTTCATAAACAGGGTATTTTCGATCTAAATGAATAATCACTTGTGCCCAAATTATTTCCGGAAATTTTTTCAAACCCACCAATATTTTAAAAATTATCTGGAGTCGAATTTAAATAAAAATCTTTAAAATATAGATAAATGGAGAAAAGTATAAAGCATTTAGGATTTGAAAAACGATGTGTTATTTTGTGCCATCTTCGGCTGACATACATATATAATATATATACAAGTTACTGGTCAAGATATGTCAAAAATTGGCTCATTTAAGAAATAATTTGCTGTAATTATCCAATGAATTTGTCAAGATACTAAAAAGGAAAATAAATAAAAGAGTCTCAAAGTATTATTATTTGTATGTCGGTAAACACAGATATCTAATGTTATACATGTTTATACCACACCTTGTTTTTCACTAATAAAAAAGGTGCTTAGCTTTGGTTAAATAAGGAGAAATCTAATTGACAAAAAAACTTTGAAAAATTATTGTAGTGTAGTTCTATACTTTGTATTAAATACAATTCGAGTGACGCTAAAATGGTTGTTCCCATCTTATCGAGACTGAGGGTAAACTCGTAGCGTAACAAAAACGAGAAATGATTTAACTTGGAACGAAAGACCGAAAGCTGATAGTAGTATTAGGACGTCGAATTTTTTGTTTTGTGAAGCATTGGGATTACTTAGGTTAAACCATGTGATGATTTTCACAAGCCTTGATTTTTAAAACAATTTGATATCGCCCTTTGATTAGGGTTTAAAAACTTGTTCGAGCAATTTATCCAATTATAATTGGCCCCTTTACCTCTTAGGCCTACTCATGTAAAATATTTGGGCTCCTTACTTTGCCTATTTATATTCTATTAATAAAAGACAGAAGGATGAGTATTGCAACTATGTTGAAAGAAATAAACTTTCAGTTCAGAATTATGTTCAGTACATGACTGATATTTATTTATAAAATAAAAATGACATTAATCAATCGCATCAGATCTATTAGAAAAAATTCAATATAATTCACAATCTCACAACTATAATACAAGAAGCCAATCTGACTTTCATGTACGGCAAGCCATCACTAAAAGTTCCCAAAATACAATTTTTATTAAAGGTTTAAAAAATTTAATAGAGTGCCTACAGAAATTAAAAAAAAAAACAACAATAAATGTATTCAAAAGTAACCTCAAACAATACTTGATAAATAAACAGAACGGATATACTTTCTTGTGATAATACTCCTTAAACCTGCCCTTTTTAAGTATTTCACTTAATTAATTGTTATTTTACCCCTTGTTTTACTACTTACTATGTTTAAATTATTAATACTTTTGCGACGATATATTATAGCAACTTATAGCCACAAAACTATTTTTGTGTTAAAGTAGATCCATAGAGAGCAATGTAATTTACAAAGGCCTTCTTTCAACATACAAATAAATGACAACTTTATAATTAAAATGAAAAACAACAAAATACCTTGGTATCATAATTGATCAAAATTTGAAATGGATTGATCACATTACGTCATTAAAAGGTAAGAAGATTCATTTTTAAATTTTATGAATTGAGGAAATTTATGACTAGGAGTTTACTAATTATTATTTACAATTTGCTGGTTGAATATGTAATACAAAACTGTATAATTAAAATTATCTACAAAAAACAGCATTATATCGTAACTCTGT
The DNA here is from genome assembly GCA_927349885.1 of Psylliodes chrysocephalus. Classification (NCBI taxonomy): domain Eukaryota; kingdom Metazoa; phylum Arthropoda; class Insecta; order Coleoptera; family Chrysomelidae; genus Psylliodes; species Psylliodes chrysocephalus. The sequence continues at coordinate 28,620,551 of OV651822.1, read as the reverse complement.
TTTATATAATAAAAAAGTGCTTTACATAAGAACATTATATTATTTGTCTAGCTTTACCTTTATTTATGGAAAGCCTGCATTGAGATACACTACAAATTATTTGCAATACATATCAAAAGAAGCATACATTTTTAAATAGTTTGACATTTAAGAGCCATTAACACATCACAGTTGACATCTTGATACTTGACAAGCACAGCCAAGCATTATTCTGCTTTTTGCCAAATAAAATAGCCGGTTAATTATTCTATGGGGTTCCGACAGAGAGCCAGTAAATTTGATGAAGGTATTTTTGTGGCTAGGGGCGAAATAATAGTACGCTTAAGTTAGCACCACTATAAAAAAGTCATTTTTCAGAAACTGCCTGCATATTTTTCATAAATTGGCAGGCTTAGCGACTAATTTCAAATAAAAATAGCCTTTAAATGGCTATGGTTGCAAGTATAAAGGTCGCAACCCGTCTTAGAAACTTCACCTTTACTATCAACAGCTGTTGTTTCACAGGTCGTTAGAGAATGTTTGCAATTTATGGAATGTTGAGAATGTTAGGAATGTTGACGTTAGAAATAATTGGAATTCCTAAAATTGTTACATAAGAATTGCATAGGCGGATTTTAAGAAAATTGATATTAAAGTAGTTAGGATGAACCGAAAATTCTGAAAATCAATAGTGTTCTAAGTTAGAAGTAATTATTCAAGAAAATCAAAGCCGTAAGTAAATCAGAACTTTCGTTCTAGAGTTATTGTGCCGGCATACATACATACATACATACAGAAGACCAGACGAAAATTTTTTTTTGCATTTTCGTACTTAGAATAATCGTGAACATGAAGAAAAGTTTTAAAAAATGGAGGTAAGAAAATTTTTTCGTCTGCACGAATGCAATACTGAGGCCCCATAGGAAGGGCCTCAGTAATATTAACAAATAAAAAGGCAATGTGAGTATTTGATTGGCTATAAAATAAAGATATGAAATTTTCATTGTAATTTTTATGACATACAACTATCGGTATACGATGATAATGATATTTTGACTTGAAATAAATTATCAGTATCTAATTACTAGGAATAATAAAGCTATTATTAATGATAACTGTTGCATACATACGTATTGCGTTTCCTTCTATCCACATTAGATGCAACTGGTGGCATCGTGTTTCCACTTTAGCTTAAACTAACTGAACTAACACAGCAACAACACTAGCACTGTTAATTTCGAAACATAAATAGAATAGGTTATATAATATCTATACATACATGAACCCATCAACTGCAATACCAGCATGATATATGCCACAATTGTAACTGCGTATAATATTATAATCACATCCTATCTTGGGAATTTTTTATAATCTGTTTTCTAGGTCGTCAGGTAATTTAATCCAAAAATTATTCAGATGCGGAAAAGGGTTAGAAGGCATATGTAAAACTTGAGGGTTGAACAAGTTAACGGTTCCCAGTATAAGATTACAAGCGATGCAAAAAGGTCACAGGGTAACTGGGAACATCCCATCATCTACCCAGCATCCGAATTAAGAAATCTTGACACAGTTCGTTTGTTCCATTTTTTGCGTTTATAAATAATAGAACGGTGTCATATTCTGGGGTGAAGGGTTACCTGACTACAATGAAAAACACCCTGAAGACATGCTGAGGGTGACAGGAATATATTATGGGGTGAGAAAGGGTTAAAAAAAACTATGCAAAAAAGGGTCGAAGTTATTGTTAAGGAAGTTTGATATATCGCGCGATGGGTACACACGGTATATGGTGTATGCAAAATGTGAAATCAAGGACGTGCAACAAAAACATTTTAGAATGAAAAGGGAAAAATATTTGCTTATTTTTTAGTTCATAATTGATTTTTAAACTAATAATTAGTATCTGCAACGGTAAGATGAAGAGGTTGGATTCCACACAGCACTTAGGCGTCACTTGGCTCATTGCGCATCCTTCTTAATTTATAGACCTTTCCTAACTAGTTATCCAGCCTACAGATTATGTTATATAAATTTACTACAATATAATCTTTATGGCTTTATTGTTTTATTTTTAATAAAATATTTTACGCATTTAATTCCACATTTGGGTATCTTATATTCAACAAACATATTTCTATTTTTAAATAAATATTTGATCAGATTCAGACATTAGAAGCTTCATAACTGAGGCAAAAGAACCTGGTGCTCGATCAATATTTTTGTAATATTTCTCATTTTACAAACTATTATATATTTCCCAAACATTTTTTTAATTCAGACAACAGAGATAATAATAAAAAATATATTTTTGACTTGACAAGCATCTACATAATATGTACAATTTATAAAATGTTTCCTCTCTACAATGAAAACAATATTTACTTCTGACAACTTAGCCTCGGAAATTACTCGGGCGCCAGTTTTATTAATGTAGACATGCTCCCCATTCGATTTAAGTTGCGAAAGGACTTAGTCAGCTTCAGATGATGGTAAGATAAATTCCTGGGGTCAAGTTGTTATTTGACTATAAATTCCTATAATAACGGGCTTTAATCGTTAATGTTACCATAAAGAATTTCTCAAGGCTAAAACAAGTAAAACAGTTTAAATTGGATTAAAATGCCGTTAAAAACATATGACTTACGAGAGCTAGTCCACAGTTTTATATTAGGTGATATTTCAAAGGCAACACTGACAAAAAAATTAAAACTTTCGATGAAAAATTAACGATGAGAAAGAGATATCAATCAGACGGTTATAAATTTTTTTTTTAAATAAATCTAGAATGTTAAATAAATACCACATATGGCATACAAATATAATATTTATGATTCTTACAAGCAAGTATGAATTCACTTCGGCGGGTCAAACCTATTTTAACTTGTTCAAAGTCGGTAGGTTCCATTCGAGTGAATCCGAATATCTAGAATCTAGTCCTTTCCAAGGCTACATGTTGTTTATTAGCTTCCTAACTGTAACCTGTGGAGGGTGGGTTACCCCCACGGCACTTAAGCCTCACTAGACCCATTGTGCATCCTCCTAAGATGACTGGTACCTCCTAGCTCGTGAGTCAGCCTACAGATTTACTGTAGTTGACAACGTCGCCAAGAGGTGCTTCTCTAATATCGGCTGGTGTTAGCCGATACTCGCCGAACACAAATCTTCTAATAAATGAGAGCGTCGAGTAATAGTAAAGGATACGCTCGATGGTCACATCTTCTTGTTCACACCCTCTGCAGAGTGCGGATTCTGACAGCCTCATGATATGGAAGATGCTTTCGTACTGGGCAGTGACTAGTCAGAATGCCTGTGAATAGGCGCAGATTCTGTCTAGTCATATTCAAGTATTTGTTTGCTGCAGTGTTGTCTGGATAACTTAAGAGATCTCTGGAAACTCTGCGGTTTCTTGTTTCATCCCACCTTTCCTTGAATTTCACAAGGGAATGTACTTTAATTAGGTCTGTCACTACCGATTTTGTCAGGCCAATAGAAGGGCCAGGTCCAAAAAGTATTTGGTTGGCTGCTTTCTTGGCTAGTGAATCTGCAAGACTTTTGATGTGGCGTGACCTTCGATCCATCGTAAGGTCATCACATTGTTGATGGACACTTCGGCCACTTCGATAAGTGAATGGGCTTTTAAAGTTTAGGTGAATATTCAAGAACCATCAGGCGAAATTTCATGAAACCGTATTCAGTTTAATTTCAACAAAATACATCGCACTTAAAGGATAATACATCATATTTGATAGCCAATCAGCCAACACTTCTCTGAATTCTAATATAATCAACCCAAAGATGATCGGGAAATGCCTGTAGAAACTGAATGAACTAGGCGAGAAGAATATCTATGCAACGGCCATGTGGGTAACATTGCGGCGAGGGGGTAATAATATAGCAGGTAATTACCTAAGAAAAAGGGAACATCTAGCAAAGGCTTATTACGAAATCAGCATTAGGAGAGTCCAAAAGAGATTTGGACAGTAAAATATACAACAAACATTGCCAATTTAAAAGTAACCTTGAGAAATTTAGACCCGTAGAAGCAAATTAATGGATATTCTAAACGATTCCTCTATCCTCATTGCTTTGGTTCAGAATCCATGGTCACTACACTTGGGATTGAAGAGATACAATAGATCAATCTTTTAGGTAGCAGTGCACTTCATATGTACCACATATTTTTGGGGATTTCCAATTTTGTCTATTTTCGTTTCTAAATTTTAACACCTGCCTCGTTAGGTTTATTTTTTTTTTCAGTGTACCTAGGTTCTGTTTACTACCATTTCTTTCTCAGGATATTTTCTAGTTTCTCATGTTTCTTTTTTGCCATAATTTCTCATTTGTTATTTTTTGTGTCCAGACTATATGACTAATATATCTGAGGCACATATTTGCAAATGTTTTTCAGTCTGACTTGTAGGTATGTTACGTTTACTTTATATCCAAATTTCGACGTACTTGCCAAATTTTTAGCGATCAAACTTCTTAAATATAAATGGCCCCTATTTACTGTTAAAGGATTATTAAAGGATTCTTTTCACTAGCTACATGAAAACGGGAAATAAAGAGATTACGATGTTAGATTCTACCTTTGAATAAATCCAGGGTATACGCCAATGGTTCCGTGGGTATACGGTATATGCAAAAAACGAAATTCCCTTTATTTGCAAAGGGTTTTAATATATGGGATTCTGCTTTGTTGTATCATGAATGGTTAACTAGGTGCATTCAGAAATAGGAATGGGAATGTCATAACTGAATGATAATCAATAACGAATTGATGGTTGGGTTTTGCGACAATCATTGATTTCCGTGTCTGTGCTTTTGTGTTCTTCTGTCATCCGACCTTATACAAATCATAAAATGTGCATAAATATTGTAAATGTGTCGTTTCGACGTTACGGATTTTAGTTTAGTATGCATGGGTAACTGGAACACGCAACGCTGCGTATGTTTCACGCTCCATATTTTTATTGTAGACATTTTCATTTATAAAAAAATATTTAAAATAATCGAATTAAATATTGAAATAGTACTTTATATAAATTATGTTCCTCATTTTTGTGTATACTACGGAAACTATTAACAGAGGTCGGTAGGGGAATTGAGAAATAGGGCAAATAAAAGAAATACGATCTACTATTCATTGGATACTTACTGGGTAAAATGGAAAACATTAATAATTGTAACTCCTTTTAAAACAAAAATTATTCGATGCGAACAAGAAATGAGTAAATCAACATCAAGAACAGTAAATTATGGGAGATTTAGATTAAAGTTAATTTATTTGTGAAATATAGAAAGGACTGTGTTACCAGAGACGAGACAGTTAAGTAAATACGAAAAATATCGATACTTTTTGCCAGACTATCGTCAGTACCATTTGAACAAATGTCGCTTACGTTAGTCTGGTAAAAAAGGTATCGATATGTCCGAAGATAAAAATACTTTCCCTTTTTGCGCCACGAAAGGAGCAGATAGGTGGCATTGTACGTTATTAAGCAAGAACCGAGGGAAATTAAAAATATAATTTTTGTGCATTATAAACTGGGATACCACTTATATAAAACAAAATAATATTTGCGTTTTTTTAGAAAATTGTGAGAAATGCTCAGCTACATAATTTTTTAGTTTTGAAAAAATACATTTCTATTATAAAAATGTCATCCCAAATTTCAAACTTTGTCTGTGGTAGGTACCCTCTTGAAAATTTTAATAGCATTAGCTATAGCTCATTTGAAAGGTTTTTTATTTCTCTATTCCTAAACAAAATAATTTTTACTTATTTTCCAGGAGTATATAGACATTTCAGATTTTAAATATTCGCCGTTTTGGACTAAATACATTTCAATAAAATTTGCGCGATATTAATTAGAAATTTCAAAATAGCGAATATGAAATATTTAAATCCTATTATATAACCTAAAAAGAATGCAAATTTTAAATAGAATTTAAAACCCTTTCAAACCATCTAATAATTCGCCTCTGTTGCTATTTAAAATATTCAAAGGTGTACTTACCCCAGTCAGGTCGCACCCATGCTTCAATAGTGACACAACTCAAAATTCATATTTTTCGAGTTACAGCTCCAGATGAGAGTTAGGTAGGTATATAAGGTTAGAATGAATGAAATTAAAATATTTTCAAGAACGTCAATTGCTGGAGTAAATTTTTGCAAATATATATGGTATTATGTTGTTCCGATTATTATTTTCTTTTAGAATTAATATTAACATCAAGTACTGCAACAAAATCAAAAATCAAGAGGAACTCATGAAAACAACCAGCCACCAAAGTAAGATAATGATATCTACATTATCGAAAATCAATGACACAGAAGTTAGAATACAAAGTCAACTAGAATGCTTTAAATCAAAACTGAACTAAGGCCTCGATGCAATACAAGATATGCAAAAAGGGTACAATAAAGTTTATGTCAACATTCTAAACATTTATGGTTAAAGTGCCAACCAGATTGGATCAAACTTCTAAAGTAAATCATTATTCTCGAATTTTAGATCTTTAGTTTAATAGAGGCACTCTCTACGAATTAATGTCGCCTACTCACGTATTAGAAATAATTGCGTAAGCAAACCAAAATCTGCCAGAAAATTTAATAATTATCTCCTCTTTAACAATAAAGATAACATTAGAAAACAACTATAGAGAAATCCATGATACAGCGTCATACGTACATCATTCCATCTGGCAAATGGCTCCTACAATCTACTAGATATATCAAGAAGACTATAATAATAATTTGTACTTCGAACTCAGCGAAGAGAAAATTAATCATTGCATCCCATTTCCAAAACATCAGTATATATGTTCACTTTCTGTCCTAAGAAATATTGAAAACAGTCCTAATTGTGTTATTAATGAAATTAATGAGAGATCAGGACGCAACTACTATCACGTAAAGAAATTGTCAACATCTTCAGTTGTATAGCAACAGCAACAACATGACCAACACATGGTTATCTCTCACGGGCACACCTATAAGGACAGCTTTAACATGCAGTGGTATTAGAGAAGACGTTTTATTAAACATTACAAGCATTATAAAACCGTCAGAAGACTCTATAATTAAGATAAACCAAAAAATCCTAACACCAAAGCGTTTGGCTACATTTCCAGTTTTATCGACCTACACCAAATCAACATTAACAACGTTTAACTTCAACTAAAGTTTACCAGAAGAAATCCACACAATAATTCCAAAGGAACCTGTCTTTAAAATTACGCATAACTTAAATTCCATAATTTCCGAAGAACGTGCCGTTCAATATGAGTTGTATGAGAAAATCTGAAAGAAAATCAAGAATCAAAACTATATATTGTCCCGAAGTCATATTTTATACCCAGTTCGTCTTTTCAACATATAAGAAATAGATGACTTGTTTAAAGTCAACCACACCTCATTAATTTTAAAATGTTGTTAACAATGTTTTGGTACACTTACCACATTTCGTAGTTTCTGTGCACGTCACATTCTTCCCAAAAGACACAACGAAAACTTTGTCGTTTTGCGGAATATTAAATTATACAAAAAAATAGCTATTACTTTTATTAATTTTATTGTTACCGCCCATTTTCTCTACCTTAGTGGAGTCTCTTTTTTGAATCCACTTTCTTTGCTGTCGAGTTTACAACTAACCTCCTTGTTTAATTACCGTACTCAATTATTTGAATATTGCCGGCTTGCCCATTTTTCATAGTTTACCAAACTTACGTGGTTGATGACCTGGCATTATTTTTTCATCAATTTAATTGACCAATATAATTTCGTTAGGTAATTATATCCTATGTATATTAGCAACTCGGCAGTATTTTGTAATCGTTTTTAAATTTGTTTAATTATGTATGTTTTGAGTGAATAAAATGCTGAATTAAAAATAAAATGATTTTGTTAAATTTATTTCAATTTACTTTAAAAAACTAAGAAATATTATTATTTTTATTGGGATTTGTGATCACAGTTGATATTGTGTTATCTATACTAATAGTTTTATGGGCCCTCTACAAAAGGATCTATCACCATCTCTGCCTTGGTCCATCAGCATCGCCAAACCACGCTGATATGATCGTACTTCAGCCACTAGCGTCAGTCAGGATCGAAAATCCTGGTGACTCAAGTTGATAGTGCCAAGTGTGTTCAGATTTGAACATTTTTTCTTTTAGAAACAAATTAAGATACTTTATATAAAATTAATTATTTATTAAATTAAAATGTTTAATTTCATATGCAGTTAATAATAAACGTGTTCCAATTTTACTTCGAGTTCGATGTGTAAATCATAATAAAAAAATGCTGACTTATTTTAAAATTATTTTCAAAAAATTGACTTGGAAATCGAAATTGGAATAATATTTTTTTCTAATGTATCTTTAAAAACTAAATAAATCTAAATGTTATTTTAAATTATTTTGTTATATAGTATTATAAATTAAGGTGAAAATGAGAAATAAAGAGATTCGTGTTTATAAAATTTATATTTGCAAACTATTCAATTTTGCTCCCAAGAGAGTTTAGCATCAATATGCAGTACCAAAAATATTACATAATTTGTCTTCTTTAAATGATTTGATCCAATTTAAAAATACAACCCATGGAACAACCATGTAGGATCTAAGATTAGTTTACTACTGAAATATATAAGGCAAGTATCATTAAGATATAGTTGAATCTGACCGTGCAAAGGTAGATTTGAAATCGAGTTAATATACATATAAAAAGTGTCGGTCCAAGAATAGAGCCTTGTGGTAAACTACAGGTAAATATCTAGTAAGCTGCTCAAAGAGTTGTTAAAAAAAAATAATACAGGAATATTCAGGAAGCAAATGACATTGTTATAAACCATCAAAACATGAGAAGATCAGTATTATACCTAGGACAAGTATAGAGATGTCAAGTGATTTATCAAATATGTGACATTAACATTTTCTACAATGGTTTTAAGACAACTTCGACAAGCGCTTCACCATTTGAGTATTTTTATGTTTTACAAGGTAAAAATAAATAAAAAAAATGTCATTTTACATGTGCAAATAAAACACCTAAAAGTGGGCTTTTTCAATAAAAAAATGGATAGGAAAAATATGAGGAAAAAGAAGAATAAGAAAAAAACCGAAAAAAAAAATAAAAAAAAAAAGAAGATGAAAAGAAAAAGAAGCAGACAAAGAAGAAAAAAAGAAGAAAAACAAACGAAAAGGAAGAAGAAAAAGAAGAAGAAAAAGAAGAAGGAAAGAAGAATAAAAACAAGAACAGAAGAAGAAAAGAAAAAGAAGGAAAAAGAAGAAGAAAAAGTTTATTAAAAGAAATGTTTATTCAGGACTTTCGATTCGGATATCGTCGTGGCAACATTGAAATGACGGTCTCCGAATCGGGAGTCATGAAGTCCAACAAAAAATCACAAAATATCAAGTACAAAAAGTAACCATCCGATTTTAAAATGTATAAATATATTAAGTAAAATATTCAGTGCCAAGAATTCTGAAGAATATTTAAAATAATTATCAAGCGTAGTGGAAGAGTGAGGACAGAAGTCCGACGCACGAGCGTGCAGCTTTTCCTCTTTGCAAAATTTGAAAAACTAACTTTTCCTAGGTGGATAGTAGAAGAAGCAGAAGAAGAAGAAGAAGAAGAAGAAGAAGAAGCAGAAGAAGGAAGAAGAAGAAGAAGAAGAAGAAGGAAGAAGAAGAAGAAGAAGAAGAAGAAAGAAGAAGAAGAAGAAAAGAAGAAGAAGAAGAAGAAAAGAAGAAGAAGAAGAAGAAGAAGAAGAAGAAGAAGAAGAAGAAGAAGAAGAAGGAAGAAGAAGAAGAAGAAGAAGAAGAAGAAGAAGAAGAAGAAGAAGAAGAAGAAAGAAGAAGAAGAAGAAGAAGAAGAAGAAGAAGAAGAAGAAGAAGAAGAAGAAGAAGAAGAAGGAAGAAGAAGAAGAAGAAGAAGAAGAAGAGAGAAGAAGAAAGAAGAAGAAGAAGAAGAAGAAGAAGAAGAAGAAGAAGAAGAAGAAGAAGAAGAAGAAGAAGAAGAAAAGAAGAAGAACAGTATTTATTTCATGGTTCGATTTTTAACCGAATATACATTTTAAAGTAGTCTGGTTAGTCTAACAGGTACAGAGATAAAAATTCGAATATAACCTAAATCGAGAATCAATCATTCAGGAAATTAAATATAAAAATAACACTTTTTTATCATCGTCTTAAACCAAGAATGTTCTGGACATAAACAATTGAATAAATATGCAGCAGAAAGAGGCAAACCTAATAACACGAGAACGAAAAATAAGCAGAAATGAAAAGTAAATCGAAAAATCGAATTAGAATAAGAAAAAATCACAACTAAAATAAACCGAGAAAATTGCACCAAATATTTAATGATTTAATCATGATAAATGTCAAATCGGTTTTCAAAAGCTTCCACTTCACGTTCACAATTAAATCTCGTTTCGCCCATCAAAAATCGATTTATAAACTACATTCCAATTATATTGTCACAGACGATAATATCTTTGCAGACGTGAAGAGTTTTGTACGCATCGTTATAAAGTACAATAAAACCACAAATGATGCCAGCAAACTGAATGCTACATATTATAATCCATCTTATGTGTTTCTATGGGATGAGCATTTAATCCTTCTTTGTTCAGAGTGGCCCACCTGAATCGAGCTAGATATAAATTCAGTATCCGGAAAGAGCAAACTGAAAACGGGGAAATAAAAGTTTGGTCGACTCTAAAAAGCTCGCTTGGTACCTGTGAAATTATAACTTTAATATTACCTTACCTATCCGATATTGAAAAGCTCGAGTTTGAAAACACAAACACGTTTTCAATAGTTTTAGTTCTTGACTTATCGAAAGCAAACATTAACCAAAATGGATCGTTTATTTAAATCCCATACGTTGTTTGTTTTATACGGGGCGAAAATTTAAAAAGAAAAATGTGTAAAATGTTCGGTTATGGAAGTTTCTGGGATATATTTGTTTGTTAAAATTTTGCCACCCAGCAATATTGGGATGGTGTAAAAACTGAAGAATTGAATGAAAAAAGTTAGGTTGTTATGATAATATGAGATTATTGATTTTTGAATTGTCAGATAGGATTTTAGAAAGTGATGTGGTAAAAGATTATAAGAATTGTTGGATTTATTTGATTGCAGTTATGTTAGTCTGGTATTATGTAATTGTCGGCGATGATAAAATAAAGAGAAACTAAAGGTAATAAGACTTATTTTTAATGTTTCTAAATAAAATAGTCCAATAGTATTGAAATCTGTCGAGTTTGCATGCTAGTGAAGAGATTCACCATGATTTATCTATCCATTTTAGGAAAGTTTAGAATATTTATCTATCCATTTTGGGAAAGTTTAGAATTAAAAAAAATATTATAAAATATTTATTAAAATAAATCAAAATACAGCATATTTAAAAATAATAGTTGTTATAATTTATTTAAGGAGGTCCTTTCGCCACACCTCTCGCCTCAAATGTTAAAAAAAAGTTATTAGATTAGACTAAAATTAATTTTTTTCTAATAGTTGAAGTCCTTATTTATCTAATACTGAACTTTTAACTATACCTTACCTTGCAAATTTTTGAGAATTTTTTTTTTTAAAATATGAGTATTTGTGCAGTGCCTCACGAGAAAGTAAGTCCTCAACAACAATTCTCGAATTATACTATTATTTATTGATTAGATGGAGTAGAAAAAAAACTAAAAATAAGGTTTTTGAAATATTTAGATTTTGTTTTATACAATAAAATATATATAGTAAACCGTGGAACTTATTGAGAAATTAATATTAAAAAATCACAAAAAATTTTCAAGTAACCTAGTTGAAAATTTTGATTTTGATTTTTTAATAATAATTTCTCAATAAATTCCACGGTAACCTATATATTTTATTGTAAAAAACAAAACCTAAATATTTCAAAAACCTTATTTTTAGTTTTTTTCTACTCCATCTAATCAATAAATAATAGTATAATTCTAAAATTGTTGTTGAAGTCTTACTTTCTCATAAGACACTATACAAACATACACATTTATAAAAAAAAAATTCTCAAAAATTTGCACGGTAAGGTATAGTTAAAAGTTCACTATTAGATAAAATAAGTACATCTACTATTAGAAAAAAATTAATTTTAGTCATAATCTAATATTTTTTATTTAACATTGGTGGCGAAAGGACCTCCTTAACATACTTTCACTCTTTTTTACAAAAAATATAAAATACTGTTGCGAAGATCACTTCAATATATATCCCTACATTAAACACTAATTTTTTTATAAGGTAACATAATATATAATTATAAATATGGTCATGATACATTAATTTATTTACTTATATAATTTATAAAATTATTATATTAGTAAACTTTTGTAAAAACGCTAAAAATTTGGATAAAAATATAAACAAACAAAAGAGAAGACAATTAAGTTAGAGCAAAACACACAATTGACAACTGATACAAATACAGCGTTTAGGAAGTGATCCGAGCTATTCTAAAACTCATTTTCCTTTCTCTTAAATAATAATAATAATAATAATAATAATTTATTCATTAAAATAGTACCTATAAAACACATTTGATACAGAAAAAAAAAGAGAGAAATGAAGAAATTGGCTTACGTTAAGTGACTTAACACTTGTTACGCAATTTTGAGTAATACATAACATACATATAAAAATACTAATAATACTAATAATAATAATAATATTAATAATAATAAATACTAAAAAAAAAATAATAAGGAAAGAGAAATGAATCATACCATCGAATTGTCTGATATAAATATTACTTGATAAATTATTTTAGGTTTTATTTTCAATTAAATCTGAAATATATTTTCTTGGGGTATTGAAAGTAAATATTTTTAAATATTTCTTGAACAAATGGAAAGTAACCTTGGATTGCACTTCCTCTGGTAAGTGATTATACATCTTAGGCCCTAGATATGAAAAAGGACCTTTGAGTTAAAGATCTTTCCACCAAGGGTACAACATGGTTTAATCTATTCCGGGTTAGGTAAGTATGAGATGGTATTGTAGCTTTGTAGAAAATTAAAATTTTGTATTTTTACTATTTTATATTGAAAATCGTATTTTATATTGATATAAGCTATAACACCATCGTTTTGATTAAGATTACCTTCAATTGTAAATCAAATTATATCCTGGGATTTGAAACAAGTTTGGATCAGGTAATTTTCTTGTTTCTGTGAGTACTATGCAATCTACGGGTTTCTCCATATTGTTCAAGAGTATTTTAAATTCATCGAGATTTTTATTGATACTACGTATATTATTGTGAATTATTGCAAAATTTTTATTGTTTTCATTTATTTTTAATACCCTCCTTACATTGAAATATATCATCTAGTTCAAAAGTTTCTATTTCTGGGATATCAAATTCTCTTATGTATTGATCCATTATTTAAAAGTTTTAATTTTAAGTAAACTACTTTAATTTACGGCACAAACAATTTAAAATAAGTTCTAATATAAAAGGTTTTTAATATTTATCTAAGAAATATGTAAGTAAAACAGATTTTGAATAAAAGAGTTCAATAAAACAATGGTTAAAAATAAAATTAAAATTTCAGTATTAAAATATTATTTTGATGATTAGGTTTTTCGACTTTGGAGGCGGGGTATTTGTTTTATTAGGCAAAGATTCTTTTGGTTGGAGATTTTTTCTTGTGCTGGAATTTTAGTTTATTTTTCCTATCGGCGATGGGGATGTTGGCGCACTGCTACTCAGATTGGGTGTGTTGTTCTGACTTACTAGATCTTCTACACTATATGGATTGTTATTTACATATATCAAGGTAACAAAATACTTTTTAACTGCAAGAAAAATACTGTTTAACCACTAAAAACCTACTTTTAAACCATAAAAAACTACTTTTTAGTGAGTAAAATTTTACTTTCTAACCACTACAATTAATAAAAACTAAAAAGTACGTATTTAGGGACTAAAAAGTAAGTTTTTTTAATGAATTTTGACAGTTTTATAAAGGATTCGGGAGACTGATTCATTTTTTGTTGCATTTAAACGTATAACCTTAGCTTTTACAGACCTTAAAAAACCTAAATTTAAACATTTCTCAAAAATACCTGACATTAATTTTTATCTAAATTCTTAACTTACTGAGCTAGGGGAGGGGTTTCTAGGATCCACGACTGGTTTATTAAAATTCGAAATTGGCGTTTCTCAGATAGTATTAATAAAATATAATTTTTTTTTCTTCTAGATATTAAGGAAGGATCGTTTGGAATGGCCCACCTGGTAGATAGAAGAATGTTATTTTTTTATGTTCCTACCTATTTTAGTTAATAATCCTAATGGCATGGATTTTCTTATTCTATTCTATATTATAATAAACAGAAAACAATATATTTAGAATAAAACTGCTTTTAGGATTTTTCACAAAGAATAAATACCGGATTAATTTAAAGCTACTAACTGCTCATTTGAAATTTCTTGATACATATGCCTTACGTTATTATACGTCTAAAGACAAATAAGTTTAAATTATCAAATAACAATTTTATATTACATAACCTACTGAATTTTAAAATTCAAATACATTTTTAAAATATTTAGCAATATAACTAATATATTTATTACAACATAATCGTCTCTTTTATTTTAAAAACCCTTCCTTTCCTATGTTGATCTGTATTTCCACCACAGGTTAAATAAACATTTATGTTAATTATATAGGTAGGGTATATATTAGGTAAATTTTGCTCTAATAATAATATAATAGTTTCTAATGCACGGCTAAAAAGTAAATTTTTCTATTTTTACAGAACTGATTTCATTATGAACAAATATAAAGTTCGGTAAATCTGGAAATTTGACATTTAATACATGCAAAACATTCTTGTATTTCGACTTTAACTGAACTTTATTATTTTATAGAAAAAACGGCCTAAGAGCTGAAGAAACCAGCCCTAAATAGCAAAATTTACTTTTAACCATCAACAAATACTTTTTAAAGATAAAAATTAACTGTATAACCATTAAAATCTACTTTTTAAATGGTAAAAGGTTACTTTTAAACCAGTACAGCACACTACTTTTTTAACCATTAAAAACAATTTTATAAAGATAAAAATTAATTTTTTATCAATTAAAACTACCTTTTAAAGGTAAACAAAAATATTTTTTTATTGCAAAGAAAGTAATTTCTCAATCAGTACCTAATTTTTAACCAATAAAAGTACTTTTAATTAATAAAAATTACTTTTTAACCACTAAAAGCCTAATTTTCAAACCAGTAAAATCTATTTTTAAGAGATAAAAAATAATTCTTTAACAATTAAAACTGCCTGTTTAAGGTAACAAAATACTTTTAACTGCAAGAAAAATACTAATTTAACCACGAAAAACCTACTTTTTAACCATAAAAAAACTACTTTTTAGTGAGTAAAATTTTACTTTCTAACCACTAAAATTAATAAAAACTAAAAATTAATTCCAAAAAGTGAATTTATTAACCGTAGCAAAGTACTTTGGCTGTCGCCTATTTTAATAGTTTTTTTTAAAGGTTATTACATTTTTTGCTACCATAGCAAAAAATTTCCCTCGGTGTGGTTTTCCGAGTGCAGAACTCAGAAACAACCTTACACCGTTGCCAAATGTTCAAAGATAAACGTACTGCTTTAAACTTTAAATACCTGACTTTATTTTCCAACTTTAACCGCATAGAAAAAAAATTGCAGGAACGAAAATTTGGCAGGGTGTTTCTTTTGGTCATATATTTGAAATATTTTAATTTTTTATGTATTTTCTTCTCAGGAGAAGAATTCCCCATTGCATGCAATCAGAACACTGTATATGATTTTTCTGACTGTTTTTTATAGTTTTTTTCGTCACGGAAACTACCAAAAAATATTTAAAAAGCCAGGTTTTTCTAATAAAACTCATATTAACGCTCCCTGATTTACAGTTTTCTTGAAAGCCTTTAGTGAAGAGATTGGTGGAAAATTTTACCAGAAATAATTTATTAATCTATTATTTTAGATGATTTGGATATTTTCGATTTTTCAAAGATAATAATAATAATAATAATTATTATAAATGTTGCATGTACCAAGAACTATTGCCTTTTGCATTTAAATGTATATTGATGATGGTATCTCTAACTTTTTCAGAGATCGCGTGGTACTACTCTTATAATTATGGGCAAGATGTATACTGCTTTAACCTGCCATAGCTGTTTTACTTCAAGACGTAATTCGGCATATTATATAATTTTTTCTACGAACTCTTACAAAAAGACATCTTTCGCCACAGGATACTTTCAGCGAAAACTTGATTTCCGTCAATAGTGAGAAAAAATCCCATAACGTTTTACTTTCGTCTCTAGTGACGAAAGTAAGTTGTTACATATTTTCATATATCAGTCGCCTCGAATAATATTTTGGCAGCTTATAATTATTAATAATGAAATAAAAAGATGCTCATTAAATTCTATATGCGTTTTTACCTAAACTTTAATGAATTAAAGATAAAATAAAAATGTATAAAAATAGTGCAAATTAAACCAATCTACATCTAGTTTCCTGCTTTTCATTTGTTTATTTGAAGTTTTATCACTTTTGAGAACTGTTAGTTTCAGTTCGTCCTAAATTTAACACATTTTTATAATGTCTGAGTCAGAAAGCGATTGTACTCCCCCAGAAATTATTTTTAAAGCTGAAGAAACCTCTTCAGATTTATTACCGGCCAAATCAAAAAAGAGATATAAAGAAATTTATATCAAATTTTTGGACTGGAGAGAAAAAAATAAAGTGAAATCATTTTCGGAAACTGTACTACTAGATACTTTGGAGAAATATGTTCAAATTTTAAACCGTCGACGTTATGGTCCATTTATTCGATGCTAAGAACTGCACTCTCTTTTAAAAATGATGTCGATATTAGTAAATATCCAAAGTTACGTTCGCTTTTGAAAAGAAAATCTGATGGTTTTAAAAGCCAAAAATCCAAAATTTTTTCGCCTGAAGACATAAAGACTTTCCTAAAGAATGCACCTGACTATAAATATTTTAATAACAAAGGTAACGGAATTATTATTTTTATTTTAACAAATACCTTAATACATAACTACTAATATTTGTAGGTAGTATTAGTTTTTGGATTATCTGGCGCTTGTCGTTGCCACGAACTAAAAGATTTAACAATAAGCGATGTAAAGGATACTGGAAGTATTCTGTTAGTTAAAATCCGTAATACAAAAACAAAAGTTCCGCGTTCTTTTCATATTTCTGGACCCTTTTATGATATTTCTAAAAAATATATGAGCCTACGTCCCGCAACACGGATCAAATTAATTCAAGATTCTTTATTAACTTTATCAGAATGGGAAAGTGTAGCAGACAGGTTGTTGGAATTAATAAAATCAGTAAATTTCCTAACGAAATTGCTCAGTTTTAATGCTTTCGAATCCTCAAGATTACACTGGGCACTATTTCCGCAGAACATCCGCAACGCTATTAGTGGATGCAGGAGGTGACTTGCTTCTGTTAAAAAAGCACGGTGGTTGGAAATCTAGTAGTGTTGCGGAAGGATATGTTGATGAATCCACGAACAGTAAAAACCAAATACAAACCAAAATTTTACAATCTGTACAAAATAAGGAAACTACTAGTTCATCCGATTATGGCGCATCATCATCTGAAATGACATTTAACAGAACAAATATGTCGGCATCTACCTCAATAAATAAAAAGCTTGAGTGTGATACCCCCATAATTTTGAACAATTGTTCAAATATAACAATAAATCAATATTTAAATAATAAATAATATTTCTGAAATATTTATTTGTTGGGTTAATTTTTTGTTATTCCTAACACAAAATAAAGCAATTTGCTAACGTTTGTTTTTTTTTTCATTTTAGTAGGTACCTACATGACATAATAGAGTTCGTAGAAAAAGTATAGTGTTTTACTCATCGAAAATCATTTTTTGAAGCTCGCGAACATTACCAACCTCGGCTTCGCCTCGGTTGGTAAATTGTTCCTCTCGCTTTAAAAAATGTTATTTTCGTCATTCGTGAAACAATATACTATTTTCAGCATATGCTGCTTGGGAATTGCCTGTATTTGGAATAGAAATGTCTATCAAGAACGAAGTATTACTATCTTTGTCAAAGATTGTTATATCTGGCCTATTGTGAGATACTGTTCTATCGGTTAAGAGTCCTTGATTCCAGTATATTCGAGATCAACTATTTTCCAAAATTTTTGGAGGGTTACACTTGAGATAGAGAGTGATTTTTTCTTTTGATCATGCAATATTTTCACTACATTATCATGTCTTACTTTATATTCCGTTTATGCTAGTACTTGCAATCCGGAAAATTATATGTTGAATATTTCTAACGGCAGATTTATATCTTCTACATGCGTCATCTTCGGTACCATCCCTTATAACATGTTTTCTGTAGTTTTTTGTACTTATCACTTGATCTTGGATGGCCATCATAAACCCTTCTGTTTCCGAAAATAGAGAACTGTAAGAAAGCCATGCGTTGGATGCAATCTTGTCGACATATGATTGGTTTAGTGCCTGTGCATGTTTTCCATGTAGCGCTTTTTGAAGCCAAGCTTGACGTTTCTCAGCGCTGCTTGTGATTGAAAATTCACCATCTTCACTTAAATTAAGCGGTGAATAGTTATCGTCAATTGTTACAACTGCAAGATGCATTTCTGAAGTCTGTTGTTTTTTAAGGAAGTATTTTTTTAGAATATTTTTCTGTTTACTCAGTTGCTGATATCAATTAAACCTCTCCTACCTTTCGTGTGAGGTAAAGTAAGCCGTTCGATATCGGATTTTGGATGTTCGAATCTGTAGTTCGTTTATATCTGTTTGCGTCTAATGGATAACACCAAAGCTATAAGTAAGTATTGGGACTGACTGCAAATGTATTTATGGCTTTTATCATGTGTTTTCCTGATAGTTTAGTTTTCGTTAGCATTTCCAGCCTTTTGACGTATTTTGCGGTAATATCTCTTTTTGTTTCTTTTTCTTCTATTAACCGGGACTGTTTTATGCCCAAGTATTTATACATATCCCCTTCTTGCATACATTCTATTGTTTCGTTATTTTCCAGTTTATGTTCTACAATCTCCCTTTTTCTATTTCGTATTCTGTGTGTTTTACATTTTTCTATCGCAAATCCCATTCCTATATATGTGCTGAATATTTCGACGATGTTAAGAATTTGTTTGAGTTGACACATAAAACTTAATATCGTCCATGTATATTAGATGTGATAGTTTGTACGTTGCTCCTTGTGTTTTCGTTGTAGTGTATCTCTTATTTCCACTGTTTAGCATATTTGAAAGCGGATTTAGAGCCAGGCAGAACCAGAGGGGGCTTAACGAATCTCCTTGGAATATACCTCTATTAATGGGGATTGGCTGGGTAGTAAACTTCGTATTTCTCACTTCTATTTTAAGTATTGTTTCCCAATGAGATGTAGTTTTCTGTAAAAAATTCAAGTTTGGTATTTATATATTTTTAGAATTTCTAGCAGACAGCTATGTGGGATGGAGTCAAATGCTTTGCGATAGTCAATATAACCTGTATAAATATTGCGGTTTTTCTTATATGCTTATTTCATGATTATTTCATCAATTAGCAGCTGCTCCTCACAACCTTTTTTGTTTTGAATTGGACATCACTTGCGATTCAATCAACATAATTTTAGCCCAACAAAAAACTCCAAATTATTAGTCAAATTGAACACAAAAAATTTCAACCTATTAGATTTCCATGAAGATGTTGAAATTACCCTTAAAAGAGAGAACAATATCCTCTGTCTCAATACTCAAGTGAACTTTAACAGAAATTTCATATCACTCCATAGACAACTCAGTTAACCCCCTATGATGATGTAAGTCCGAGTCGCTCAATATAAGCCTTTTTGAGCGATCCCCTCCTAAACTTGATTTCACCCAACAGAGCCTACCTCTGGAACAATGGTACTTGTATAATTTTTGTTCCCTTTTTTTGTCTCACTCCAACCATAAGTACGCTTGTTGAGTGATTTGTAATTTTTAAGATTAAACATCAGATTCACCTCTAGAGACCGCGGGTTCAGTTGTGCCATCTTGGGTTCTCGAAAAAAGTTCTGCAGAGCTCGGACTGGCACAGCAGAATCACGTGAGTGATATTGTTTTGCCTTGACATTAAAAGATCAATTCATATTAAACATTTATTTAAATTAAAATTTAATTAACAAATAAATCAAATTAAAAAAAAATGTTTCTTTAAATTCAATATCAACAAATTTTTCTTTTCTTTCAACCACCTTCAATCACTCGAATCACACTTGGAATAACTTGTTTCACACTGAGATGAACGCACCTCCTCTTTTGACATTTGACCTGTCAACATATTTAAGTGTCGCTTGTCACCACTGTCACAGGGAAACAGTTGGTCAAATAATAAAAATGAATGTATAAAGCAATTTAAATTTTAAAATATTATTTATAGTAAATAATAATGATTTAGCAAGTTGTGAATCTCCAAAAATATTTATAATTAGGAGAAAGGATGACAAAGAACTTGGTGGATATGCTTGTTTGTGGACAGTAGGTAGACTTTTTTACAATTATAATATAAATATAGGAAAAAATCTTCAGTGTTTTTGGCCTTTTGCCTTTAACCTTTTTCATATTAACTATTGTATTCTAAATTTAAATTTAAATATATTTTACACAGTCATCCTCTATTTGTGAATTTTTTAATTAATTTGTTTTGAATGTTTTCAATGTACTCAATGCGAATTAATAATTCCTTAGTTTCACACAAGCTAACTTGCTTCTGGGGATCAGATATGATTTTTTAGGGGCTTATCCCACACTCACTATTCCAAACACTGGGTTATTTCACTGTTTGTTCTTTTTTAATTGTTAAATTGTTCAAAATTACCTTATTTTTTTAACTTTTGGCTTAAAAGTCTTACTCAGATTTAATTTTTACAGTTATTCCTTTTTAATCAATTATATATTTTGATAATCGTCAAAAAATTGAGATTAATACGTACGAAAATATTAAAAATATTAAAATTTAATTTATTATTATTTTAAAATAATACGTAGAGATTTGCAAAATAATATAAGAAATCCCCCAATCCTTAAATGTTTGGTAGAACACATTGCTACAATATTGGAACATCATTACGGAACACCCTGTATACTACTACAATAATTGTAAAATTACCATCTTTAACACTGGAGCCACAGAGGCATTTAGGGGAAATAATTCAGTAATTAATTCCCTTAATTATTTAGGTCTATTATTTAATAAAATAAAAATTCAATAAAAAAATGTCTCAAGAATT
Source organism: Psylliodes chrysocephalus (assembly GCA_927349885.1). Classification (NCBI taxonomy): domain Eukaryota; kingdom Metazoa; phylum Arthropoda; class Insecta; order Coleoptera; family Chrysomelidae; genus Psylliodes; species Psylliodes chrysocephalus. Next base: position 28,599,202 of record OV651822.1, on the reverse strand, counting down.
TATTTCCATTTGTCATATAAAAAAAAATACAATGAAATAATTGCACTTGTTACACCAAGATAAAGCGCGTTCATTTTCTCGATATAGAAGAAGAAACTCGCGAGGAAAACAGAAAGCAAAAAGGCCATTACATGTTCCGTCCGCATAGAATAAAATCAATCGGCGAGTCACGTGCCTCTAACATTTTAGGTTTCTGATATTTTACTTTAGATCCTCGCGACTTGTTATTATTCAGGATACGTGCACCGCCCCTCTTCTCCGCGTGCCTCTCCTGAAGTCCTTCGAATCAATCGACCCTCTTCTTCATGCCGTCGAATTCGTCACATGTACAATACTGACATTTTCTTTCTAAGTCTGAAACGAAAAGGAAAAGTTTAGTGAAAACAAATCGTAACGCATTACGATGCTAAAGGTTTTTAATTTTCAGTATTTGTTTCTAAAACACATGTAATCACTTTGGTGTTGATGCTTTTGTTTCAAAAGTAAATGAAATAGAGAATGGAACCCTATTTATGAATTGAAAATAAATTTAAAATCGATTAGTATTCAAATATAATAATTAATAATTATTTATAGCATTGGTTTACGACAACTCAGTGATTAGTTTTTTGGTATATGTAAGTACATCAGGCTCTTTAACAATACTTGTATCCTACGTGATCTGGTAATATCACAAAACGCATTGAAAATACCTTTTTTAGTTACGAAATTAACCAAAATATTGGTTATGCAATTCAAAAATTAACCATTCTGCTCTACATTCCTGAAAAAAAACCGGTTACAAATAGGGACGCGATTGGCTGAAAAATTATGACAATCCACGTATATTTTTATGGTTATCATAAGGTTTGTTCCCAAAGCGAGTTCCAAACTTGCTACAAACATTATCTGATACGCATGCGTGAGCAAAATAATGTTCTGAATGAGTTCTGAATAAATGTGTGCTGGAACGTTAAAAAATTAATGTTGCTGAGTGTTTTAACTGAATACAGGTCATTCGATTATATTTCTTAAAAAATTAAGATTTTGAGGTTATACTTTATGATCAATTTAAAATTGCACAAATAAAAACTACAATCCCTATTATATTTTTTATTGTTATAACGCTGTATAAGATTTTAGTTAAAATTAAAGATAATAGGCACTCACAAAACTAACCAAAATAAGCACGCATGCGCGAAAGTAAAAGTTCGTATTTTATTTAGGAACTAAAACATGTTATGAACAAGTTTTTAATCTTGCGGAAACACTAAACAAGTTCAATTTGTTTGGAACTTTGCTCTGCTGGAACAGTTATTTTGTACTGTGCATACTCAATATGTTAGGAACTCGCTTCGGGAATAAACCTATTGAGTCGAATGTCAATTTGTCACAAAAGTGACGTAGCGCTTGTTTCGTGGTCTAAATGTAACCAACAATTATTTTATATTTTAGATGAACCAGTGTCAAAAATACTAGTTAATAGAGAGTTATTGCAAGTTCAATGAAGGTTAGTCACTATTAGTGCCGCTCTTATTTTGACATCTGAGCATGCGCAGATCACTAACTTTAATAAAGATTGTGCCTGTCCTTAATAAGAAAGTTATTGCAAGTTCACTTAAGGTCAGTCACTATTAGTGCCGCTCTTATTTTGACATCTAAGCATGCGTAGATGTTTATGTTCTAAAACTGACTTTATTAAGGATTGTGCCTGTCCTTAATTGTGGATGTTTAAGGGCAGCAGGTAGTGGCAACGTTATAGTTTTCGGATGCTCTCGCCGACATGCGTATCCGTTAGAAGTTTTTTAATATTAATATTTAATATAATCATCATTTAAACCTTCTAAAATTATAATTTCTAATGCCTCTTTAATATTATAGACAACAAAAAAGATTAACTATAATTTAAAGTTTAGTGGCTGGCTTTATAGAAATTTGCAATATCTCTCTATTAAGGACAGGCACAATCTTTATTAAAGTTGATTTGCGCATGCTCAGATGTCAAAATAAGAGCGGCACTAATAGTGACTGACCTTATGTGAACTTGCAATAACTCTCTAGTTACGGTTGTGGTAGTCAGTTAATATCGTATCATATCCTTTTTAGGTTTTTCGACAACTGAAGATGTCAGTTCTGTCAAGTATGTCACTGGCCAGGTATCGGTAACTGGTATAGCCCGAACTGAAACGATATTTTAGTTTCAAAGAATTAACCCTTGTGGCGCTATACACACAATTTAAAGAAACCTAAAATTGATGGTGGAAAGAGTGGGAGTGTCATTTGTCATTGGTCATTGTCAGGCATCCATTACCCGTATTTATTGTGATTATCAATAATTATTGTTTGTTTGTATTTGGGAGTGCCCTAAATCCTTGATGAATAAATAGTGAGTATTTTGTAAATTATTGTTTATTGTATTGTTAACTTGGTCTTGTTCAATTGTGTTTTTAATGTTCAATTTGTTTAATTGATCTTGCTGACGATTGTGAGCTTATTTTAAATTTTTGCTGGTAGAAACATGGAATACAGTTCGCTTCAGAATCATAGCATAATGGAGCCTGTAAAGGGTAAGATGCTTACAGGCCTCACAACAATGGACATTAAAAAACTTGTAAATAATTTGACATTGATCTTTGTCTTTATCTTTGTCGGTTACAAGCAGGTAGGGTTAGGTTTGGCCCAGAACACTGCGGCCTCTTTAGGAACTATCTTTGGAATTGTCCTGTTTTAATAAGTTCCTTACTAAGTGTTCCTGGGGCGTTATTTCCGTTTCTAGGCCAAAAAGAATGAAACGTCGCCTAGCAAGAGCTTCGTATTCGAAGATCACTTGGTATGAGGTTCTTTCCTCTTCATTGCAGAGTCTACATGCAGTAGGATCATTGTGTAATCCCATCACTTGAAGGTGTTTCATCAAGCAGTTCCCCGTTAGTAATCCCACAATGGTGGATATCTTAGGCCTTGCGAGTTGTATTACCTCATTAGCCATGCGTGGGATTTGTTAATAATATTTATGATAATAAATTTGACCATCATATACACACTTGTTGCACAAACTACTAAATATATTTTACATGGACAGTATTTTGCTATAGAAGCTTGTTAACCAGTTTTTTGACAAAATTTTATTTTTAGTTTACAAAATATTGCTGATTAAAGAGGATTAAAATTAAATTAAATAGTCGACGTTATTAGTTGTCTTCTATATTAGCTATTTAAAACAGAGGAGTAGAGAGTTTATTCACGCCTTATATGAGCCTTATTAACATATATATTAACTCCCTACTAACTTCATAACACGGTTATAGTCTTATAGTTGATAATGGTGATGGTAATATTCACGAAAGTCATTTACGTTATCACGGCATAATTACGTGTATTTACCATCTAAAAGGGCTTCGCGCCTATGTATTTAAAATTTATAAAGAACATGCGGTATGAAATTATTAGATATTATATAGGGTGTTTCAATCACACAATTGAGAAAAAGTTTAAAAATAAATAAAGTTTTCTAATTAATAACGATAAATAATTAAAAAATAAAATATATTTGTTTCCGTAACTTTAAAGGTGATTTGGGATAATTAAGAAAATTAATATGAAAATATTTTTTTTCTGAATTAAAACCTGAGATGTTAATAATATTTTGTTATAGGGTAATCAAAATACGTTGCCACTGCACAAGGAGAAGAAAAAGAAAAAGAAAAAAGGAAAGGTCAACCAGAGTCACCATCAGCACCGATTCCGGGGCTATCACGAAGTCCAAATCGTGATAGTTATCCAAATCCAGGACCGTACCAAGGCAATGCAGGATTCCATGATCTATATCAGAAAATAGGACTTCAGAATACAAGGCTACAAAGAGACTGCTACAACCAGTACCACCAAGATCTCGGAGGGCATGCGACATACCGCCAAGCAAGCTTGATATGAAGTTGGGTCCATTTTAAGTGTGTGGGAGCCAAATTCATAGCGCGAAAAGGATGAATCTATATGGAATGGTCTAAGGTTCAAAGAAACAGGTCATTGCCAGTAGTCAGTCAATAGGGGCCTACCAGTAGCAGTCAAATACATCAGCTATGTACACTAGCAGTCTCACAGTAGCTAGCCAGAGCAGCAGTCCAAAGCAGTAGTCAACCAGAGGGTACAAAGCCGCAGTCTATTAGAAAATGGATATACTACCGCAACGGAAAGATCCCGTAACCTCAGCCAAAAGGGTTACATGATACAGCAGCCCAAGGACCAAACCAAAGGATCAAAGGTCAATGATCAGGGGATGATGAGAGGTGACTGCCAAAGAGCAAATAGTAGTTACAACCAACTAAGCAAAGAAGACGCAACTTGTGCAGTGAAACGAGCGTAAGGTTACCATATATATTGTTGTAGATATATATTATTGTAGATAATTTTGATAATTTTAGTAATTTACATTAAGTATTTTAAAAAGAATTAAACAAGTAGTTCAATTTTTTTCTGTCGGGGAATAATGTAATAATTGGCATTAATATTTAAAAATACAGTGTGGAAACCACTTATGGAATAAAATTCTTTATGTAATTATTTTAGAAAATTATAAAAAATGCCGAGACATGTCAACTTTTGAATTGAGTTGTGCGTTATGTAAACATAAATTTAAATGTACAGGGTGATTCACGCAAGTATGCCATAGTCGGTGTTGTTTTTTTTAATGAAACGCCCTGTATATTTGCATACATACATTATTCAGTTTGTTGGAATCGGTTAATTAAGAGGATTTCAAAAATATGCAACCAGTTATGAAATATTCCGAGCATTTGTGAAGGACTAGAAGAGTCTAAAACTAGTTGCCAAAGCCGCTCGACTATGCTATAAAGGAATAATTGTTATTTTATTTTATTATTTTTATTTGCCACTGGTGAATGGATATGTTCCTTCTGGACTATATGACTCTTGTAACGGTTGGAACCGTTATTCGTTATTTTGACATATTCACCTCTACTCAAATGTCATTTGTCGTCTTCTTTGTTTATTCGCCTTGTGGGAATTATTTTTCATTTGGATGTACTAATTGATTTTTATCTATCGTAAATTCCGTCTGATTTTATAAGGTAAGTTTTAATACTGATATGCTGTTGAAAATATATATTTTGTACAAGAATTTCTTAAATAAAATGTCAAATTTTGAACATTACCTCAACAATGGGTAATACATGGTTTTATACAAAATTATATATTATTTTGTTTGGAATAAGATATTATGCTTTACTATGTTTAAATATGTTAAATAAGATTTTTTCTTTTAATATTAATTTTAGTCTCTGTGAAATTATTCACTTAATAGTTTTAAATTGTTCATTTAATAGTTGAAAGCATTTTATATAAATCCTGTTCAAATTTCCTATTTCCTGTCATATTTCCCTTTCTTTTTAGCATGGCTATATCTAGACTGTTTATATGGATTTATATCTAGAAGTGTTGAATTCCTTTTAAGACAGTTTATTTAATATAATATTATATCTAGACGGTTTATTTGGATTTATATCTAGACGGTTTATTTGGATTTATATCAAGACGGTTTATGTGGATTTAAATCTGGAAGTTTTGAATTCCTTTCAAGACAGTTTATTTGGATTTATATTTAGACGTTTTGAATTCATATCAAGAAGTTTTATGGTTTTTATACCTAGAAGTTTGGTACAATTTGAAGACAGTAGTTTGGTTCATCTATAGAAGATCTACACGTTCGAGTTTAAGTTAGAATACCAAATTTCACTACATCATTTAAGTTCCAGAATTAAGAATAAGGATACCGAATCCCTTTGAAGTTGCCTGAAGATATACCATGCAATTACATTCCTTATATTACCTTCTTTTAACTAAATATAAATACTTTTAAATAAATCATCTTAAATTTGAATTTAGTAAAACTATGTGAATTAGAATTTGCTACTACCTTATCTAAAACTTGGTTTAAATATAATTTGTTAGTGTTTAGTGATTTTCTATATTTTTATCACTAATCTAAAGTCAAGTATAGTAAGTTTTAAATATAGTAGTGCCCAACCTCATTTTAAAAGTTATTCGAGTTATTTAATAACCTAACCCACGCCCAAAATTAATTGAGCTTAAACACATTATAACAAATAGATAAAATATCAAGTATCACGTTACACTCTTTGGCTGGCGACAGTGCTGCCTTAATCCCTTAATAGTATATACAACAGTTATTTCAAATGGATCTTTAGACTAGTTTGTTGATAAAGTACTATAATTTTTGTTTAATGGTTACTATATTTTTAAACTATAATTTTTCCTATATAATTTTTAGTTTTTTAACTTTGTTTTTCACATTAAGTAGTTTTTAAATTTTTTTCTCAGTTCAGACACTAGACTACTTGATCAATAAGTTAAATATTAATTCACATCTTTCTGTTAAATGTATATTTACTCGTATTTGTAAACTATATAAGTTGTCTACCTTATAAATGATTCGCTGTTAAATAAATAAGTAAAAATGTAAGAAAAACTAAACGTGTATAAATATAAATTCGGCAAATACAAATCTATTTCAATTTATAAACAATCCCATTAATTAGTACCTAATAGCATTATACCGTTCTCTTTTATTAGGTACTATTTAATAATACAACCAACATGATCTGATGAATAAAAAATAAACCTACAATTAACCCTTTTATCAAAACATGTGATCATCTGTCACAGCAAATTTGTTAAAGGCAAAATCCCGACCCTTTCATTTCATTTTGTGTGTTAGCGTCAACCATTGTTTTACCTCAATGTATTTATTTTAACAGCCGGAAGTCATTTTCGCATCGCAGCGGTAGTTGAATTTTTGATTTATTGCAAATTCTACTAAAACAAAGGAACAATAACTTTACCTGCGGTGTTATATCATCAATGAGTTTGTTTTATTCTGTTCGGTTTGAAAGGAGCTCAAAGGATTTTTTTCTCAACCGACAATTCCAAATTTTGGGGCGAACAAGTCAAAGAACAGTTTTAATGAGAAACGTAAATTTTCATTTCTTATCGATAGAAAAAGGATTTTAAGTCTCAATTCTGGATATGAAATTTGATAGATAACTAAATTGCAGCGTTGTTTCTTTGTTTTTTAAATTTATAAGACTATAATAATATTTTATATCGGGAAAGAATGCAGATAATCTTATGCTTATTGAAGCATGAACAGACATCTTACATGGGTAAGGATTAAGGTTTAATACATTTTAATTGATAATAGCTAATATCAAAACTAATAAAAAAGTAACTTGCACTGAAAAAAATCACTGTTAGAGAACCTTTAGTTACCGCAAACAAAAGTAGTATACTATATGGCATCCAGTAAAATGTTTACTTTTTAAAGGACCTTTTAGTGAACTATCTACTTGCAGTTAGTGATTTTAGTTTTAGTAGGTATTAATTGTGTTTATTACCATTAGGTTGTGCTTTTTTTATTGTTGTAGGTTTATTTATTCGTTTAGCCAGTAAAGTAAGTTTATACAACAGAAATATTTAATATTTGACGTATGTACAGTCAGCGTAATATAAATGTGAACGCTCTTCGGTCTTCATGAAATTTTCTACTGAAATTCATTCCTGTAAGTCTGGCTTCGCCCAATGGAGTTACAAAGAAATGGAGATGATTGAGAAGAAAAATATATAACTTTAAATAGTGCTGTTTCGTCGAATTGATCCGATAGGATGTAGATATACATTAAATGTGATATAAAAAAATTAAAAAATATAAAATCACAAAATTAGTTTATTTATTACAAAATTAAATTAACATTAAAGCATGTACAATTAAAAAAAAGCGTTAATTTATTATAATAAAAAGTCAAATGCTAGAGTAAAATTAAATTAAATTAATATTTGAATATATAAAAATACAAAAATCAATTATTACAAAAGGAAAACAAAGGCTAGAGCTAAATTGGTCGAACACTAGTCTTTAAGTGAAGTGGGAGCTAAAGTAAATGTCAGTAAAAGTTGCATATTTTACGTTAAAAAACGCTGGCAATAACAACAAAGATTGCTATGACCTCTTAGACAAGATGTAGGAAAGGTCTCTAATGAAAATGAAAACAACGATTTTATCAAATTTAACAGATATATGAAGAATAGATGAAATTAGATAAGAATGAAATTGGACAATATTTGCCCTTCTCCACTGCGACCTTTTCAGATCTACTGTAGGATAGTATCTTTCCTAAACTTTTTCCACGGTTCCTTAATGAACTGTTTGGCCTGTCTCAATCTTGGATAGTTGTTCCACCATTCCTGAGTCTCTTTTTGCATCCATTGTTCGTCGGCCTTTTTGTTGCCCTGATATTCCTCGTGACCTGGCACCCATGCTAGGGTCACCTTGTTTTGACTACTTAGCTCTACCAGGTCTACAACTAGTCGTGATTTGATTTCTGGTGAGAGAATTGCCTTTAGAGCTAACAGAGTAGATGGCAATAATTTTGTCTGATACTTGCTGATTTATTATTTCTTTAGCGCCGTTTTGTATGACTATTGTTTTAGCCTTGCATATTCTCCTAAACTCAGCTAAATTCATGTTTTCGACTTGGGTCCAAAGACTCCAGCACTGGCTCCTTCCTTGGTTTTTGAACCGTCTGTATTCCAGGCAGTTTAGCCTGTATGTGAGGTCTTCTTTTCAGGATTCTCGGGCTAGTATTTGAATTTGAAAATTTCTTTCAAATTTGTATATGGTTATGGTTATATCAGAATGCATTCCTAAAATCTTATCCAGTTTAACTTGCTGGTACAGCCTTCTATGGTCAGCGCTATGTAGTTGGCTTATTGGGTTTTGTCCCTGTATTAGCCTGTGAATAACGGGCCCAGTTATATGAAGATATACACTGGCCCCAGTGACACTTAGACAGACGAGCAGCTGAATGCCGGTGAGTTGGCCTGCTGCATTTGCCTGCGCAGTTTTGGTTACTCACACCATTGCGCCATAGGTACCTAAACATGAGTCTTATCAACAATATGGTCATTTTGGGGCATAGACCCCATGTTTTTCCACATATTCTTCTATAGCTTACGAGAGCTATTGTAGCTTTGAATGCGGGTTTTTTAAGCCTTTTGTCAAATATGACTCAGAGGTATTTGGCTTCTATGGCAAATGGAATAACCGTGTTATTTAGTACTAGTGGTCTTAGTCCTGCAAGTGCCTATTTTTTTGTATGAAAGGTACACCTGTTGTTTTTTGTGCGTTAATTGCTTCTTTTTCCACCAATTGTTCACTATGTTTAGAGCTGTTTGAGATCGCTTCGAGTCTGTGCTTGCAAATCGCTTGCTAGCCTTCTTTGGATAATTAATGGAGATTATTCCTTCTTGTTGCCAGCTCCGTGTAACTTTTGTCTGTATGGTTGCCTTTCCTAGGGTAGATAAAATGATCCTATTGTCTAGGCTAAATGTTCTAAACAGGCTGCTTTTTCAAAGTCACTAGATAACAAAGAAATCACAATAACCACTTTCTTATATATCGAAAGAGCTCCATATCCATTGGCATATTGTGACTGAGATTGTTTATATGTCCTAGATCCTTCGTTATTGACCTGGTTAAGGAATTATTAAAAGCTCTTTTGATATATAAGAAAGTGGTTATTGTGATTTCTTTGTTATCTAGTGACTTTGAAAAAGCAGCCTGTTTAGAACCTCCAGCGCTAGGTTAGTTGACATTTATGGCTGGTATGAATATTGGTTGGGATGGAACGGATTTATTTTTAGTATTTCGTCCCTGATATACCTGTCTTCTAGCATTTTTAGTTTAGTAAGAAGGAGACTTATAGGAGACTTATAGGATAGTATGACTTTGGCGTTTAGTCTGTGACCCTACCCACTTTGGCAAGGTAGACTACTAGATTTTAAATGGATGTGGAATTAACACATGATTAACCTTCTGGAGCCGCACTGGGTATACTTCATCCGACCCAGGGGATTTATATGGCTTGATTTGTTGATGGCCAAACCAATCATGCGTGGCCTTGTGATATCTAAAGCTAGCTTCCATTCTGTTGGAGTCGGTCTAATATTTTTTGGACTGTAGCTCTCTTGGTCACTTGAATATAGACCTGTGTGAATTGTTGAGGCCAAAAAGTATATTTAGACTTTCCTCTAGTGCCGTAGTAAAGGTATCATTTTCTTTTTTTGCTTAGGATTGTACGACTACGAACATCCTGTTCATTCACCTATTGTGCCGATTTGGTCAATTTTTATAGGAATCTGACTTGTACTGTGATTGGCTATAACTCTGTGGATTCTAGAGTTTTCGGTAGTCTCTATGATCTCTTGTTTTGTGAGTTTATTTTAGCCTCTGTGAGCTTATTTTTATAAGTAGTCCAGTGTTTTGTAGATTTAGCTATGTTGAATAGACTAGACTAGATTTAAGAGTTTGTTATTTGGCATCTCTCTTTTTCGGGACGGTTTTCTTGGTATACATCAGTAATTGCCTTGTTTACCAATCCTATTGCCCTTTTAAGTGTTGTCGTTTCGTTGATGTCTTTAGCTATCATCTATTATTTTTCTGTTCTTTTTTATTTGGTTGAAAAATGTTTTCTAGATGATCAGTCAGCTTTCTGGCTTTTTATTTATTTGATCTTGAGCAGTTTATGCTTTCTCCTTTTGTTGGTGACATGTATACTACTGGACTTTTGTAATATTCTGAATACTTATTACACTAAAATAATCCAAGAACAAAAGGCACTAGGTGATTTTATTTGAGCACCATATTTTAGTTATACTAAGATAAGATTTATATTGAATGGTTCTTGTAAATATTGAACGTTTGTCAAGAGGGTAATTTTTTAATTTAGGGAAATTAATAATAATAATAATAATAATAATATTTATTGCTTCTAAACCTGAGTTACAGCAATGAGTACAGATATAAAAAATTAGATCTTAAAACATAAAAACAACATTTTTAATTTATAACTTAAAGATAAAGAGTTTTTCCAGATAATTTTTTTTATGGTTTTGAATATCACTTCTTAATTCATTAGTTTGAGAGTATGATGATGTAACATCAAAGTTTAGTACTAAATTAACAGGAAAGGGGTCATATAAAAAATCATCTTCACTAACAAAAAAATTATTTACATCTGAAAGAAATATATTATTAACCCAGACCATGTCAACCACACTCTTGCCCAGTTTGCTTACATACGTAAATTTACCAGGTCTATCGAGTGTACTTCTACCGTTAATAACTGAAAAGGAATTTTCATACATAAAATCGATCAAGTGTCTATCTCTAGAATTAAATATAGTATCCAAGCTTAGCCTATTACTAAATAGATTTGCGTTTTCTATTATTTCAACAGGCACAATACCTTGAGCTGAAATCCTACAATTAAAGTCACCACCTATTATAAACATAGTATCAACATAAGTTTCGGAAAGTTCAGCTAGTAACACTTGTAAGATTTCAAAAATGTAAATTAATTCTAGGAATGGTTTAAAGTAAATGTGACATAAAATAAATTTATAATAAGTTGTAGCAAAGAGATAAATAATAAAATAAGGAGAGTTATGTAAAGTAGTAACAGTGAAATGATCTTTATAAAAAATACACAAACCACCACTTGGTCTTCCCAACGATTTTACTTTTGTTGCATTTGAAGTAATGTAATTAAAATTATTTAAGAAATTTGGTACAATAGTTAAATCATTAGTAAGCCAAGTTTCTTTGAGACAAAGAATATCAAACTGAATCTTTGATTCCGACAAATTAAACACATTTTCAAAGCCATGACAGTTCCAGAATCATATTATTAGTTTTTTAAATCTTCAGTTCTATTCATTTTAGCTGCATTTTTATTTGGTGATTCATCATCCTCGCGGTTTCTTTTCTGGTTAGTAGTAGGTAAAGATACTATTGAAGGACAGCCAAAGATAAACTTCAATTTTACATTTTCACCAATCGCTTTTCGTTGATTAAGCTCCTTATAAATTATGGAGAGCTCATTTCTTTGGTTAGGAATATAGTCATTTTTAATTTTTATATTTGGATAAGTTTTTAAAGAAGATTTATTTATATTTGTCAAAATTTAGGGAAATTTATAGATGTATAACTTAACTAGCTGATCTCTGAAATTTAGGAGACTAAAAAATTATACTACGCTTATTTGAAATAAATCAACCAGCTGTTATATTTACAACAATGCTTACAATTCCTTACCTTTTGTGGTTGTTGATTTGAACCCCAAATGCTACTATTAGCATTGCAATCACTTCCTACGATAACATTTTCTCCTATTTCTTGTTAGTTCCCTTTAAGTTTCTTTTATGTCGTATGTTATCTTATTTGCGGTAAGTTTACTTAGGAATTATAATTTTAATAATGTTTCAAACTTCAACAAAATTGTCATCCGCATTTACCATTCAAAGCACTAATTCTTCAGTTGCCAATAGGAACCAAATTTGCAGTAGTTGCAGTCAGACCTAATTAACACATACACGAATGCCTCTTATTATGGTTGACAACTGTCACATTGTGCGAAGTTGGGAACGTAATTTAGGTAGCTAATATTCTTGGCTGAATGTCATATTTAGTTTGAGAAGTTTCATTGACGATACATGGAAGGTGGTTGCATTAGATATTGTGCAATGCATTTGCAAATTTATGTAAATTGTTTGCTATTAAGGTTACACTCACAAAAGCAATATTTAAGTTTAAGTAACTGTATAATATTTACTGATTAAACTCCGTTGTTTCTTAAATAATATTGTTAACTAGGTCTACCTCATTTGAAACCAAAATTCTTAACTGACTTTAAAGTCCGAAATAAATTAGGAGTAAGAACTTGTTTCAAATATTGTGTAATTATTTATTGCAGAAATTAAAATAATATAAACATATAAATGAATATTTATTTATTACCTGTTAAAAGTATTCCAAGAACGTGCTACATCAGTAACCAGTGTTGTCAGTCTATTACAATTGTACTAGATCTAGTACATTATCCAAGAATCTGCTACTCTAGTACACTCGAAGCAAAATCTAGTACTTTTTTTTGTTTTTCGCCTCTTTCTATTTGACGTGTAAAATAGTTGCCATTGTTGGGGCCTTCCTTGTTTGTGTTCGTTCTCGATAAAGTTTTTGCTCTTCAATTTAAAGAAATCTGGTACAATTTATAGAATCTGGTACATTTTTTATGGAATCTGGTACATTTTTTAGACAAATCTGGTACATTACAAAATTATATTCTGGCAACACTGTCAATAACCGAAACTCTACTACTTTTCTCTCTCTACACAAATTCATAAAATAGCGGCTATAATGGCGAACGCAATAAAATAATCAATAAGCCACAATAAGCTTGATCCATAGACGTTTTTGGCTTGAGCTTGAATGTATTCCCAGATAACAATTATACATTCTTAGCATATTTCTAGTATATACTTTTTAAGAATATACGTATGTGTTGAAAATATACTTTATTTAATTTTAGTACATTCTCAGAATAAACGGTACGTATGCAATAAGTATCTACTTTCATTTGATAGTACGTTCTAAGTATATGATAAGTATTTAAATTTAGCATATACTATGCATGTACTAGACACCCTAATACAGTATGTTTCATTAATATTGAACAGTGAAAATTGTGAACAATTTTTAAATCTTTATTTCTAAAAACTCATACTTATTCTTATTTTTATTACAAATTCTTTCTTTGGTCATAATCCACCAATATTTCTATGACTTGAGTTTCATTTACTTGCTTCCATTGGATCTTTATTGAACCTAAAAAATAAAAAAAATAATATACTTGGTACATATACAAATTAAGTGTACATAACTAATGGAATATTTTTGTCGAATGTAAAACATTAAAAATTTTTGATGACATTCCACTAACAAAAGCAAGAGATGCATAAATGATTATTATGTTTAGTGAAATTTAAAATATATTTGTCCTAATTACTTACCACCATTTTGTAGATTTCGTCCTCTAGCTAATTTTCTCGTTCTTCCAGGTCAATGTCTGGGTTTACAGGATTCTTTTCATAGAAAGTGCGTATGTAATTCTAGTAACACCGTATTTTAGTTTCAATTTGCCATTAGTATTAAACCATATTAATAAATTCACACTGGCAATTAATTTTTGAGATATCCTGTATTCTAACATCACTTGTAGTTCTTAAAAACTAAAAATATGGTTATATGTTTATTTTTATAAAGAACACACGATGCAATTGATTTTTATTAATTTATTTACCTATAAAAAGCTCAATCATGATCAAAAAATTTGTAGGTTATGTCATTCTCCTCTTCTTTTAAGGTTGTCAATGTTTTTTGGCCTGAATACTCAACATTAGTGCGTTTGCTAGTGAATTATCAGATCGGCATCTGGGAAAAATTCATATAGATGTATTTAGTGTTCCTTTTACCTGGAAACAATTTTGTACTATATTTTTTTTTAATTTTAAAAAATAAAATACTATAATTAAAACATTAAAAAAAATCATTTTATAAATTTTGTATACAGGATAGGTTCAAATATGACTACATATAGACATATTGCAATCAAAACACAAATGAGACATAAAAGTTAACAATTTAGATCACTTTTGAATTTAAATATTATTTTATCCTAGAAAGTTTACTATTAAATTACTACTTTTTCTTTTTTTATTAATGGATCTATTGACTATAGTTTTAATATATTTTTTAACCAGAAAGGTATTCGTTTTGTTTTTTATTGTTTTCATTGTTTTGTAGCAATGCTATTTGTCGTCCTCTGCTCTAAACCATGACAAAAAAAAAAAACACAAACAGAGAATAAATTTGGAAAAATTGCAAGTGTACAGGCAGAATTACTACCTAATACAGTGGTCATAGAGAGTAAAATAGATTAACATGTTCATGGAAAGTTCAAGATTTTCATTGAATACTACTTATTAATTAGGTTCTTAAATTGTTTGTTTTCTCTGTATAATTGACATTTATTTACTAAATTGCTAATAATCTACATGGTAAATTTAGTAGATAAGTACTCACCTGTAACCTGTAACAGGTATACACGAAAATAAAAGGTGGATCTATGTCACTAAACTGCAATTCAATTTTAAATAATTGAACTAAATAAATTGTATTTATTTTATGTTAATAAGATTATATTTTTCTGTGGTTTACATCACCAAGGTCAAAACCGACAACATATTTCTTATGCTATTGACCCGAAACTCTAGATGGGGCTACTGGTAAAATTATGATTTCTTACTATATTTTTAATTTTTATGGTTGAAAACCTTAAGCAAAGAATCCATAGATGTGACGTGTATTTATGTTTTTGGTTAGTCTCGTCTTTTCGTCTGATTTTAGTGATTTTTTGTTGGCTTTGGCTTTTGGTTTCTGTTTATAGTTTCTTTTTAGTTATTTGCAAAATTGCGATTTTTTGTTTTTCTATTTTCTACGGTGTGCAATAATTTTGGTGCTACGTTGAAAACTTCATTGATTTACCATGCATCATAAAAAGACAAACGGGTACAACTAATTAATAATTAATTTATCACTGGACTGGATCCTGAAATCATTTTTCACATAAGAGAGTATAACATCTGCATTTGGAAGGAAAATATTTATCAGTGAATTAATAGTTAAAAGAATTCACCTTTTAAACCAATACCTCTATTACATTTATCCTCAGGTAAAAAGACATTTATAAAATATAACTTAAGTGTTAATAAAATGTAATATTCTAGTCTCTACTTCACATTTAAATATATCAATATTTTAAAGATTTGAGATTGTATACCTATTTGCTCCAAGTAATTATTCGTTAAATATGTATTATTATTTGTATATATTTTGTTCTAATAATATTTATTTAATATTTATTAATACACATATTTTAAGAATGTTCTATTTATTATTTATTGATATATCTTATATTTATTTAATAATAATATGCAAAACCAACTCTCCAAATTAGACCCTTTATAAAAAATTAATTCCTTAAACTTGGCATATCGACCTAAATTATTTTGTAAAGTAAAAGTTTCGAACTAGTTCCATGCTTTATTTTATAAAATAATTTTGTGTAAATTATTTAAAATTTAATTTAGAACTACTACCTACTACTAAAAATTATAATTTGGATTTACCGCCATCTGTCAATTGTCATTTTATTTCCTGCTCCAAACACAAGGTGGCGCTAATTTGGTTTAAAAGTTTTACATTGGCGTGGGGTCTCTAGAGGATACGTGCTTCGTGGTTTACATCCTCGTATAACAGACCAAACTAAAAACTGCAATGACCTTGAACATTTTTTGATAGATAGACGACGTTGACAATAACCCTAAATTCACGACGTAACGGTGACGGTACTGAATGACGTTTGGGGCAAAGAGCAAAGAGTTTTGGAACTTGAAACAGTTTGCCATGTTGCCATGTCCTCCTTGTCATTGTGCAATAATTGGCAATTAAAAAATTTAAAAAAAGTATGTTTCGGGCCGTTTTAAAGTCTAAAAGTATCCTTTTTTTAATATCTATAAGTGGTAAAAATTGTATTGACATCAGCATTGGCCCTTTAATCCCATTTTTTTTACAAATAAAAGAGATATTAACGTGGCCCTGGTTTGATTGTCACCCGGTATCTAATCTAATAATTCAATAATCTCCCGTGATTTCGTTTTCACCCTATTTTAAAATTTGTATTCGTTTACGTTCAGCAGTGTATAAATTCTTTATTTATTTACCTCTCTATTCGCGAAACCCCATCTACACTAAAGCCCCATAAATTCAAATGTAATAGATTCCAAAATAATCCTCGTAGGTTTAAGTTAACGAGTGTAACAAGTTGCAATTAGTCAATTAGCGATCCAAAGTGGGTCCTTAACGAGAAGCCGGAGAGAAAGTAAAAATTTAAAATAATTGAAGAGTTAAAAAAGGGCCACCTGTTGATTCCAGACGGCGCCTCACTCGCGAAGATCAAAACAAAAATTAGGTTAGCTGTAAACACCTCAAAGTTCTACACTTTAATATAAGTCACTCATAATTGAATTTCTTTCTCTTTTTGGCCCTCGCGCGACTATCTCGCGGAAAGGTCTAACTACCTTTTAGAAGTAAATTTAAATGAGAAAATGAGACACGTCGATAGACTGCAAAGAAGTTTACATGTACGCAAGGTAAATCAAACATTTACTTTAAAACTAGGTTTTTAAAATTGTAGAGCACATTATTCGAAATGGGATAAAAATATTTATAGTTAGATCAGAAAACTTTATTATAAAGGACCCCGCCCTTTTCTAATGGCAAAGTGGCGTTCCGTCAATTGAAATAAATTTTGAATATGATGTTGTACTCGACTTGTTGACCAAAAGTGTTCATGGAACCAATCCAATTCTATGACTAGTTTTTAAAATACTGGGTGTTAAAGTTGAGAAATCGTATTTCTTGAAACTACGTAACTTAATTAAAAAGAAAAAAATAAGCATTTTTAGTTAACTGTAGCATTAATATATGTCCTAGTCCAACCCAAACGTACACATAAATAGTTCAAAATGTAAACATATACAGGGTGGTACTCAGTTACATCAGGGGGAATTTTTGAAATTCTGAGAGATTCTGATATGGAATGAAAACATGGTCAAAAATAAAAACTTACATAATGTTTAGTGTTCTGACATTATATAAACCCATTTTACATTATATGTATATTGGGTGATTGTTAATTCATTCTACAGAAAGACGTTTCTTAAAAAATAAAAATTACACTCTGTATATTAGGCAATTAGTTATTAATATTGATTATGCATTTAATACCTAGAAAACAATACTTTTGTATGGAATACATGGTGATAGACACATCTAATTCGTTTTTGATGCAGCAATAATTAAAGAAATATTCATTTTTCAGAATCACCCTATATTTTTCAATTCGATCCGTCAAAATGTACGAACTATTTATTTTTGTTATAAGCTTTAAACAAATAATAACTTCATATAATTTCATAATTTTAGTATGATCCGTTTTTGAGATTCCAATATATAGTTAACCATATTAAATATCAGACATATCCACTCATGTGTGTAGATATAATAATTTCCATTTATGAGTACAAAAATCGTAGTTTACTATCGGCTAAATAG
The DNA here is from genome assembly GCA_927349885.1 of Psylliodes chrysocephalus. Lineage (NCBI taxonomy): Eukaryota > Metazoa > Arthropoda > Insecta > Coleoptera > Chrysomelidae > Psylliodes > Psylliodes chrysocephalus. The sequence goes on along the minus strand of OV651822.1, from coordinate 28,581,120 downwards.
GAAGAAAAAGAAATGCAAGTGGATAAAAATATCGGATAAATTACGTTACCGTAGCAACGCTGGCATTTATTGTTCGTTTATCAAGCGTCACATCATTTTGACAATTGTAAAGGTCAAATCCTAATTAAACAGCAATCAATATTCGTAATATTTCAATAAGTATATCGAGATTTATTAATATTTGCGAGGCAGAAATAGTAAGGGAGATTGAAAAATCAACTCCAGAAAAATGCAAAAAAAATAAAGTTTAATTGAATTGATTTTTCTATTCATGGAATGGTCTTGCCAAATACCACGCGAGCTCATATCTAGCAGGATATATAGAGAGTGTAATTTTTTTTAAGAAACGCCTTTCTCTGGAATAAATTAACAACCACCCTGTATACATATAATGTAAAATGGGTTTATATAATGTCAGAAGAGCAAACATTATGTTTTTATTTATTTATTATTTTTGACCATGTTTTCATTCCATATCAGAATCTCTCAGAATTTCAAAAATTCCCCCTGATGTAACTGAGTACCATCCTGTATATGTTTACATTTTGAACTATTTATGGGTACGTTTGTGTTAGACTAGGACATATTAATGCTACAATTGACTTTTTAATTAAGTTACGTAGTTTCAAGAAATACGATTTCTCGACTTTAACACCCTGTATTTTAAAAACTAGCCATAGGATTGAATTGGTCCCATGAACACTTTTGGTCAACAAGTCAAGTACAACATCATATTTAAAATTTATTAGATTAGACGGAACGCCACTTTGCCATTAGAAAAGGGCGGGGTCCTTTAACTTATTGTCATTTTTGATATAGAAAAGTGCTATAATTGATGGAATTAATTTTAAATGACTATTATGTATGCTGAATAAAAAAAAGTGAAATGATCAAACAATAGTTAAATGCAGGAATACACTAAAATCCAGTCACAATTTCGAAATAGGTACCACCTTCAACTATCTAGGAACAACAATAGAGCAATCAGGAAGGAAACAAATAAAAGAAATGACCCTTAAAGAAAACCAAGCCTATGAAAAGTAGTCATTATCAAAAACTAAGATAATTATATACCTAACACTAATAAGCTCTACTATGGGCGTGTTTAGTAAAAACAAATTTAACGATTTTAATACTATTAACTGTTTAAGCACAAAAATACTTTTTTTTCATGTAACAAATATTTGAAATGGATAATACAGTTATAGTACTTTAAAAAGTAAATCAATTATTTAAAACACTCTAGTTTTAGGAATAGCACTGTTAATTAGAATTAGAACCCAACAGTGAATGGTCGAGTGGGGAATCCTACCAAGGCATCAGAATTAATTTTAAATAATTAAATTAAATAAAAAAATCCCGGCCAACGGTGGGATTCGAACCTAGGACCCTTGGATCCGTAGGCAGAGACTCTACCACTGAGCTACCCACCCCCTGAAATTGCTTTTAAAAATTGTTTAATTTTGTGTTACATTAAAAATATCTGGTTATATTTTCAATTACTTAGTCCCTATGAGAAGTGAAAAGAACCAGTCAATCTGATAAAATGTTTATAAAAGTTCCTCAAAATCTAGACATTCAAAAATAATAGTGTGCTAAGGGCTGTTGCAAAACACAAACTACCATAGTGCTTTTATATTTATTTTGATGTGAGTAAAGATATTCTTGAATTGTTTTGTTTCCAATTTGATATAAATTTATAAAACGTACCTAGTTGATCAATCAGAGTGTTAATATAACTACCTTTTTACTTAACACTGAGTTTGAGGGTACCTACTAATTAGTTTGCATTAGTTTTTAGGTGGAAGAAGATGCAAAAAACTGGATCCATTTCAAAATTATGGGTTAAAATTTGACATAAAACAAGATGTGCCTCATAAATATACCTCCTAAAATTCCTATTAAAGGCTCTTTAACAGAGCCTGCCAAAAATTGATTGAAAATTTGAATTGTATTGTCATTCCATACAGGGTCATTCTATATGGGCGGAACACTTGATTTATGGCTTAACTATGACTTGTACGATAATTTGACTTTGATAAAAGTTTTTGTAAATTGTATGTACTATTTATTGACGTTTACAGATTTCCCGCATACGTAATGGTTATCAAGATAGGACGTCATCGGGCAATATTTTAAATGGATCACCCTGTATTTATATTTTTTTTGAGTTCGTATGATCTGTCTGAATTCATCAATGTTACATTAAATGGGTCCCAGACTTACGGTCTTATAATAACAATTAAATTAGATTATACTTTAATAAGACACATTTATTTAAAGTAGATGTTTAAACTGAAAGCCCTCGGCTGTCTGGCAATATCCTAATCTATCAACAAATGATCTTAAACTGTATTGAATAGATTCAGGAGTTATTTCTTGAGTGGCCGCTCTGATTCGATCTTCCAGTTCTTCCAGAGATTGAGGAAAATCCTTATAAACTACAGATTTTAAATGACCCCAAAGAAAAAAATTCAGTAGAGTTAAATCTGGTGACCTTGCCGGCCACTCAATATATCCTCTTCGGCCTATCCATCTCTGCGGAAATATTGTGTTGAGGTATTCCCTAACCCTAACATTGAAATGAGGTTAGGCGCCATCTTGCTGGAACCATATTTCCTCTGACAATTGTAAATGATTAGCACGATTGGGAAATATACGGATTAATTCTTGAACTATTTGTTCTCGCAGAAGTTGTAAATAGCGATCACCATTTAAAGTTTGTCTCAGAAAAAAAGGTCCAATTATTCTTCCTCCAACTATATCAGCCCAAACGTTTAGCTTTTGTGGATATTGTGTGTGACCTTCTATCATCCAGTGTGGATTCTGATGAGACCAATACCGGCAATTATGCTGATTGACAAATCCGTTTAGACAAAACGTTGATTCGTTGGAAAACACAATATTATTCATAATATTGTTTCCATTAATTCGATCCATCATTTCTTGGCAAAACTGCATTCGTCGATCATTTTCATTTAATTTTTGATGTAATTGAACTTTATACGGATGAAACTGATTTTTTATCAGTATCCTTCTTACAGAACTCTGGCTCATATCATTATTTAATGCAAGTTTTGCTATTGACGTTTTAGGTTCTTCATGAACATTTAGAAGTACATCAAGCGATTTCTCCTCATATGTAGCTGTCCTCTTTCGTCCACTACCAGGGTTATTTTTGACACTACCTGTTTCGTTAAATTTCGATACACTGTCGACTTAGAAATGAGAGACATTCTGTCAGGAAATGTAGCATTAAACAAATCGGCAGCTTCTTGTAAACCTCTCTTTTTACTGTGATTTGACGTTGAGATTTTTTGTTAATAGATCATGATATTGCCAGGAAACCGAAAAAAAATATATAAATACAGGGTGATCCATTTAAAATATTTAAAATGTGTCTTATTAAAGTATAATCTAATTTAATTGTTATTGATAAGACTGTAAGTCTGGGACCCACTTATATACCATTGATGAAATCAGACAGATCATACGAACTCGAAAAAAATATAAATACAGGGTGATTCATTTAAAATATTGCCCGATGACGTCATATCTTAAAAATCATTATATATGCGGGAAATCTGTAAAGGTCAATAAATAGTACATAAAATGTACACAAAAACTTTTATCAAAGTCAAATTATCGTACAAGTCATAGCTAAGCCATAAATTAAGTGTTCCGCCCATATAGAATGACCCTGTATATAAATGTTAGATATTAATTGCATAAACTATTATAAAAAAGTTGCCTGTTATTTATTGTATTCTTTTTTACCAGAAATGTAGAAATACATTACCTACAATAGGTACAAAAACTTTATTTATTAAACTTTTATATACAGGGTTCCCAATGAAAAGTAGTCCATTTCCAGAGCTTATAACTTTTAAACACCCAATAGAAACGTGCGGTTTTTGCCGATATGTGTTATATTGCTATAAGTTTTGCTTTAGTGACACAGAAATTATGTATTACCTATACAGGGTGTTTTTTAAAAATCTCCTCTTTTAAATTCACCGTAACCAAATTTTATCAACTGGAAACGGGCTACTTTTCATTGGGACACCTTGTATTATGTTAAGATACGTTTCTATATTCATCAAAAATAAACTTATAATATTTGAACTTTCTTATTTATTTCAAAATTTGGATTTTCCACACAAGCATGTCCATTCTTTTTCTTAGAAGGTAATATTTGCAGTTTAATATGGGAATATAATTGTCTGGTCACCTTGAACTCGATATTTATCTACTCACTCTTATTATTTATAAAAACCACACATTTATTGTTTTTGATGCGAAGAAGAATCGGCACCCTCAAATCATTAAAACTTTTGACAACAGTGGCCTTTTCTAATAACACAATGTGGATGTGATGGAAGCTTCGATGGTGTTCAGAAGCCACAACAAGAGAGCAACACTATGTTTGCACCTACCTTAAATAAATAGAACCATGTAAAATCATTTAATACAGTATTTTGAGCTTTTTAATATTGTCAGGAATTGAAACTACCTTCGAACGCAGAATTTCTGTGAATTTACAAGATACGACCTTTTCATATTGTTCATTTATTACTGAATAACACTATATATTTTTTTTAGGTTTTGGGGTTATTCTAGCTTTAATGTTGCAAATGGTAACCAAATATATGGTAGACCTACAATAGAATAATTTTTACTTAATAAATAGGTATATCCAAAATAAAATGTCAACAATATTGAGAAGTGATGTTTGTATAATAAAAAAATATTTCTTTTTTAAACACACATCTCTTGGAATACAATAATTCTAGAAAGATTTGGAGCTTAGAAGTGTACTTACTGTTTTTGTCTTTACTTTGCAAATTTTAGAGTCAAAAAACCTTTATATTGTTTTTATAAAAATCATTAATCATGTTAGAATCCACCTTGGGTAAGTTGTCTAAAGATTCTTCTTTTAATCCTGTTTGTACTATGGCTATTTTTACAAAATTAAATAACAATTTTAAGATAAATAAATAATCTCGCAATTAAAAACGAGGTAAGGATTTAGATGTACAGATGAAACCACGTTGCCAGACTTAGAGAAAATATTTCGCGATATCGCGATTATTATTTAAATAACATTTCGATTAAGAGGAAAGTGTATTGAAATAGCAAATGTCAAGTTGTTTCACAAAAAATTAATTTAAACAAATATTGTTTTAGTTTTAATATATATGTTTTTATGTTAAATTATACCATTATACCATCTAAATTGTCGGTTATCGGGAATTTTAATAATTCTTTATAAGAAGCGGCAACAAGGTAAAAACATATCGACTACTCTCTGGAAGGTTATAAATTAGCCAATCAGATTTTAGGATTCATTGTAACCATGTTCAAAAAACATTGTTTGCGTTTCAAATATGCTTGAATTTTTTTAAATTTTAAAAAATTCCTGTAGGAAAATTTAAAAAGAAAAAAATTTCAAAAAATTATTTTTAGATTAGATTTTGTGCTAGCTTTTGGGAAAAAATATTTTTAACACGCCCATTACGTAAACCTTCGAAAGAGCAACAACAATAAAAAAGAACACCTAAAAATACCAAAGAGGAAGATAATGAGACTAATTAGAGTCTCGTACTTAGGACTAAATTTAATAGAAAATGAAGAAAGGAGAATAAAAAACCAATAACGAAACTGAAAACGAACTCAGAGGTGAAATCATCAGTAGATATATACATAAATACACAGTGTCTGAAGTGAGAAGGACATACGATTAGGAGAAACGCGAAAGAATAACGCAATGGATCCCATTATGGTTATAGAGAAGCGTAAAACGCAATTTTAAAAGCAATATAAAGTATACTGATAGAGAAAGACCTTCTATTTATGCAGAAGTAACCTTTGGTATACAGACGGCTCCAAAACCCATTAAGGCTCAGGAGTAGTTGTACATAGTGCTAAGCGAAAAACAAGAATATCACTGAGCTTAGGTAATTATGCGACAGTATTTCAGGCAGAAATAGCAGCAAAACATTGCTGTGCAAAATAGGTATTAAGGCATAAGATAAAGGAAACAATTGTCATAAACACGTATACTCAAAGCTTATGTGGGACTATTTAGAAGCCCTAACACAGAGCTTTGTAGTCAAAAATATATTAACCTTAGCCTGGTACCAGGTCACAGAAGACCTGACTGCTATGAAGTGGTGGTTCATTTTCTGGCCCGAGAAAGATCCTCAAAGGATTTTATTGGACTAAAATCCCTCTGTGGTGTCACAACCACAGCTATCAGAATATGCACAAAGCAGTGGATGTTAACACGACATTGTAGGCTTAACAAACATATGTATAACATCGATTTGGCAGAAAATACCTTTTCAGTAAGAGGAGTAAGATGCAGTACATGTCGAAGGTTTATCAAGAATGAGATGCCTTACACTTAGAGAAGAAACACCAAGGGCAACTAGCCTACGCCGGAGGGCTACTTTCTAGTCTACTACAGAAGATTAAATTAGACAATGCACTCTAAACAATGATTAAAGGATTTCTACAATAGATCTGAGAAGGTCGAGGTGGGGAGGCCAAATGGACCACAGTCCTAATTAAATCTAATCTAATGGATTCACCAAACTTTGTTATTTTAATGATAATGATGCTTGATAGAGATGATGATTATGTATACTGATCTCAGTTTAATAATAGATCTGAGAAGTTCTTAATCCCTGATAGTATCGAGCATCTTAGAAAATTAATCTGGTGAGCAACTGTCCCAGAAATAACCTGCATAATTTGTAGTTTAGATAGAAAGCTTCATCCATAAACAAAATATGCACGCTTTATAACTTAAACGTTGGCGCTGTATTGTGACGAGCAACATTACTTTTAAACTATGAACAAATTAATTCAATCGGGCCTAATTCAGCGTGATAAGGTGATAGTCAAAGAATTCAAATCCCTTTACAATGTCTACAGTATACTTTCTTTTTTTTTTATTTCTTGCTAGACGCATTAGCTCAGCTTTTAAACATAGGATCAAAAGAAATATTTTTAGAATTTATCGACTTTAAAACCTTTATAATATTAGGGTTTTCTTGACACCACACTAGACACTTACTGGATGTTTATTAAGTATCCATGGGGGTAAAATTTTAAGTTCAAAGCACCGTAAATGCTTTTTATGAAAGTAAAGACAGCTTAAAAAAATTGAAATTAAAATGATCAAAACAAACTAAGTGTAGAAAATAGTTACTACTTGAGAACAATTTCATAATAAAATTAAAGGAGGCTTCAATATTACTAGGACACTATAAAAGCTTTTGTAAATTCCATAATACAAATTTATTGGAAAAGTGCACTTTAAAGCTTCATTTAAATACATACCCATTTTTGCCCTTCTAGAAGTTTAAAATGTAAAAATTAAAAGTTGCTAAATATTTCTTCTACATTTCTTGGCTATACTTTAAAATAAAATAGTAAGAAATTTATCCATATAACCTGCACATAACCATAAAAAAATCTTTAAGTCCTAACCCGAAACAGTTTTTATTAAAGAGCAGTATCAGTCAATGAGCATCATCAGATTTGTAAGAAAATACATTTGTCAAAAATGGAAAAGTAATACAATACACAGGGTCTCATTAAGAATGGGACACAGAGCAACTGAAGATTCTCTGATTAAAAATAAGATAACTAAACAAAACATGCTTAAATAAAATATTACCGAAATACAGGGTGTTAAGTTGAAAATTGGAAAATAATTATTGGTATTATTTTCTTATTTTTCAGTATAATACTAAATTGGGTAAACATTTTTGGTGTCATCAGATACACCTATTAGCAAGTGGCGTACGGCATGAATAAGTAATAGCTTCTTCCCCTCTAAATTTTAAGCCACTGTCCAAAAACATATTTAGACTATACTTTTAAGGAATAATTTGAAAATTCGAAAAAAAATCTCACATATCCCTCTCCCAATTATTAGAACCATCCCCGACCTTCAAAAGTGAAAACACATACTTGTAGATTTGAAAAAAAGCCTGTCATCGCCGGGATTCGAATCCAGACATCTTTGTTTTCCAGACATCTTTGTTTTGCAGACAAATTCCCTTACCGCTAGACCATGACGACATTAACTGTCGAGATTCGTTGACAATAATTCCACAGTCGGCTCAGCATGCAATTGTTAGGTTATTGTGTTCATAACTGGCCTAGTTTTTCAAACATTCATACATTAAAAACTTTATATTATACTATTATCAGAAGTAAGAATCTAATGTGGCTATCATAAACCTAATAATAATTTTATATTACACTTCACACAGAAAATATGGTCTACATATAATAAGAGGGTTATTTAGCTCAAACATAAAAATTTGTTCCATGTAGAGAATTTCAAATGAAAAATAAAAAAATTGAACTTGCCAACAAAAATGAAAATCAGTCACTATCATCCAAAATATCATAATCGTCATCATCATCACTGTCATCACCATTAATTGTTATTATGATTGGAATTCTTTCGTTTATTTTATTTTCACGAGTCCACCAATCTTCTATTAGTTTCTCGCACTTGGATATACAGTTCCGCCACACTTCTGGACTTGCGATTGAAAGTGCTTTTCGCTAAGTTTCCCGAACTGCGTCATCACTATAACCATTAGGTCCAATATGGTTGTCATAATATTGTTTCGCTATTCCCCATATATATTCGATGGGATTAAACTGGCAATGATACGGTGGCAGACGTAAAACTTGATGACCGTAACTTTCAATAATATGATACACAACAAAGGTTTTTGGTTTTGCGTGTATATTTGTCAAGCGAATTAATTCTGATTTTAATATATATTGAGGAAATGGTATATGTTTCTTCGTCAACCATTCTTTAATTTTATCAACGGTCCAAAAATTCGTTGGACTTTTGTTTAATACTTCAGAATGTTAAAGTGCATTGTCTAAAATAATTACGCTGGACTCACTTAAACCTGGGAGAAGTTTTTCATGCAACCATTTTACAAACATTTATATGTTCATATTACCGTGATAGTCACTAGATTTTAATTTAGATGAAAATATTAAATCAGCACCTTTATTAAAACTCCATTTCCCTCCTGCATGTAAAATTATGTGTCGCTACCCTTCTCCATCGGTATGTTTGATGGACTTTACGTTATCATCTTGCCATATTCTCTTGGTTGCACCCCTAGAAAATATCCATGTTTCGTCTAAATATATAAAATTCGCCCCTTCTTCTTTAAATTTAGAATATTTTCTTAGAAAGTTAATTCTCTTGTGTACGACAGAACTTCTTTAACAAAGGGCTTTTCTGTTATCCTCCTTTTGAAATTTGAAACCCAAGTTATATATCACTTGCCATAGACTTGTTCTGCCAATGTCGTCAAATTTTCTATCTATTAATTCCGAGAGAATTGTATTTAAGGTCACATGTTTCTTGTTGGCCCTCATTCGATAAATGGTATCACGAATTTCAAATTTCTTTCCATCTGGAATATCTTTCGTTTTCAATGATGGGCGAGTTTTGCGGTGATCTTCTTTCGGTAGTTCACTATTGGGATTTTGTAATACTCCTCTTTATTTGGTTTCACTAATTCCTAGAGCATCGCAAACGCGTTGTTGTACAGACATTACCGATTTTAAAGGACCGCCATTTTCTTTTTCATCCGTAAAATACTTATGTACACTACAAATTAGACTATCTACATCTAACAAAAATATTTTTTTGAAATTTTTCTCTTTTCAAATTTTCCTACAAGAATTTTTTTAAAATTAAAAAAAAAATCAAGCAAATTTAAAACGAGCGCCGCAATTATTTTTTAGCATCGTCATAATGAAGCCTAAAATCTGATTGGCCAATTTATAACCTTCCAGACAACATTCCATATGAGAAATAAATTAAATTTTCCAAATAAATGTACCTAAAAAAATTCACTATAATTTGTGTAAATTTTCTATTTATTTCTTTTCTACTTACCTTTAAATAACGGTACCTATTTTTAGTATTTTCAATATTTTTCTCTAGCATCCAATCCTCAAACTAATCTCAAAAACACCAAATGATCAAAATATTCATTTTTACTTTCCTACCTGTATACAGATAGGGAAAGTATAGGAATCATGATTTTTTTCGACCTCCAGTTTTCGACGGCTTTTAACGTTTTGTTGAATCCATTTTGACTATTTTCGGGATGATGTCTGTGTGTGTGTGCATAGGCGCCGGAACTCAAAAATTGCTCTATAAGGGAAATGGGAGCTCTTTTCTCTCCTCCACACAACACTTAGGGTCACCACCGTTTTTTAAAAGCACTTTAAAAGCCATTTTAGAGCGTTGACTTTATGAAAATTTTCTTGAAAAAAAAAAAAAAAAGGTATTGTCCAATGTTGAATTGCAGGAGTTCTGAGTATTGAAGCGACAAACATGAGTATCAACAATCGGTATGCTCCCACCTAAATCGGTATGCTCCCACCTAAATCGGGATATCTGGCCTCTGGCAACAGTGTTGCCAGTCTAGTACAATTGTACTAGATCTAGTACATTCTCTGAGAATCTGATACTCTAGTACACTCGAAGCATAATCTAGTACTAGTTCAGCGTATGTTCCATTTGAAGTGTAAAAAATATTGTTCAAAAATTGCCAAAGAAATTAAAATAATTGTTAAAAATTGCTTAGAGTTAAAATAGTAGACATTTTTCGAGAGATAAAACATTGTTCAAAAATTGCACGAGAGATCAAATATTGTTTAAAAATAGCTTGAGAGGTAAAAAAGGGTGTTAAAAAGTGGTCGAAGGATAAAATAGTATTAGAAATTGTTTGAGGGGTAAAATATTGTTCATAAATTGTTTTAGGAATAAAAATACTGTTAGAAATTTAATGAGAGATAAAAAATATTTAAAAATTGTTGGAGACATTAAACAATATTATAAATTAATAAAATCGTGTTCAAAAATTGCTCGAGCGATAAAATACTGTTGCAAAATTTGTTGACAAATAAAACATTATTTACAATTGACTCGAGAGATACTGTTAAACATTTCTCGAGAGATAACACATTGTTTAAAAATTCCTGGAACGATAAAATACTAATAGAAATTGCTCGAGAGATAAAAAAAGTTATTAAAATTGCTTGAGACATAAAACATTGTTAAAAATTGCTCGAGACATAAAACATTATTAAAAATTTATCGAGAGTTAAAATATTGTTATAAATTTGTCGAGAGTTAAAATATTGTGCAGTTTGTATCTAAAGATAAAATATTGTTAAAAAATAGCTTAAGAGATAAAAAAAAGTTTAAAAATTGTTCGAGAGATAAAATAGTATTATAAATTGTTAAAATCTTGTTCAATAATTACTAGAGAATTACAAAATACTGTTAAACATTTATCGAGAGATAAAACATTGTTTAAAAATTGCTAGAAAGATAAAAAATGTTAATAGAAAATTACTTGAGAGATAAAATAGTGTTAGAAATTGTTAAAATTTTGCTCAAAAATTGCAAGAAAGATCAAATATTGTTCAAAAATAGCTTAAGAGATAAAAATGCTGTTAAAAATTGCTCGAGTGATTAAATAGTGTTAAAAATTTTACCAAAAATATTGTAATAATATTGCTCGAGGGATAAAAAAGTTATTAAAAATTGCTCGAGAGATAGAATAATGTTTAAAATTTATCGAGACATAGAATATTGTTTAAAAATAGCTCAAGAGATAAAAAAGGTTTATAAACTGTTCGAAAGATAAAATAGTATCATAAGTTATTAAAATATTTTTCAAAAATTGCTCGAGAGATAAAATAGTGTCAGATATTTGTCGAGAGATAAAATATTGTTTAAAATTGCTCTGTTCGTGTTCTCTATAAACCTTTTTTTGCTCTTTAATGACTGCTTCACAATTAGAAAATCTGGTAATTTTATAGAATCTAGTACATTTTTATGTAATCTGGTACATTTTTTAGACAAATCTGGTACATTACAAAAATATATTCTGGCAACACTGTCTGGCAACCCTATATGCTTAGTGTAGCCATCAGTATTCAGTGGTGCTGCGGTGCTAGAGTATCAATGAAATAAGTAGAAACACAATATAAATCATTTATTAACTATCATGAATTTAGAAGATTTTTGATGATTTATTAATATACACCTAATGGATTATTGTATATATATACAGGGTGGCCATTTGAAAACGAAACAGCCAATTTTGGACACCTCAGGTCATTTACGAAAAAACGCTCAGACCCGTCAATTTTTGATTTTAGGGTGAAATATTTTTTTGCCATTTTCACCCCCTGAACGGAAACCCTTTAGCGGAGGTAAAACTTCCTCCTAAAACCTTATTTTCTAGGTATTTTTACCTAGATTATAACCCCCGAATTTTAAATCGTTAGTGTCATCAATTATCTTGTTTTAAGTGGCCCCATAAAAATCTAATGGGGTTAGATCCGGTGACCGTGGGGGCCACTCAATACTTCCTCTACTTACGATGCATTGACCTGGAAACGTTTGATCCAAATACTGACGAACAGTCAGTGCAAAATGGGGTGTCGAACCGTCTTGCTGGAATATTAAGTTGTTTGCTATATATTGATCGTCATTCTTAATCAACTCTAGTAATGCTGGATGAATGTCGTTTTCTAATAATTCCAGATACATTTCTGCGGTTAGACTTCCAGGTAAAAAAAAGTGGCCAATTATACGGTTCCCAAAAATTCAAGTTCAAACATCCAGTTTTTGCGGATGTTGTGTATGCAGTTCATGAAATATTCTGGGATTTGAATCGGACCAATAACGACAGTTGTGACGATTTACCGTACTATTTAGGAAAAAAGTGTATTCGTCAGAAAAACACACGTTAAAAAGAAATTGCTGATCATTTATTGCTCGTTCAGTCATAATTTCACAAAATTGTAATCGCCTATCAAAATCGTCTGAGTTAAGTTATTATCCAATTATTTATGTATAGAATTTATCAAATATTCAATGCTGTAGCTAATTTGTCTCTATAATAAATAAAACAAAAAATAGTCAAAAAAATTGCTATGTAGAATATATTTCTCAAAGTATCCCACGCACAAGGTTCGCCTTTAGTGCAACCACTATTTATTCACATAGGCAAATTTTTTTTTCTGTTAAATATAAGTTAAAATCGTAATTTGATTTATAAAGTGAATAAATTATTATTATAATATTATTATTAAGTTCTTGTACCAGATGTATTTTTTAGGGATGATACTTGTGTTTTTTCAATATCTTCTAAATGCTTCTTCTCTTAATACCAAGAGTTATCGCCAACTGTCTTGTGCTCAATGTGGGTTCTTGAACAACATGTCCTAAAATCGTTACCTCTGTACTAGATAAGAAAGTCATGTGTTGGACACATCAGATTTTTCAACTGTGTATAAAAGTCGTAAAAATAAACCTTTTTCAAAAAACTCAAACAAAAAGAAGATAAAAAATTAAAATCCGAGACTGACATTCTATTTTAAAAATTAAATTAAATGGTATGTTTACGTTTTTATCTGTTTTGCTTTTTTTTAGGTTTTTATAAAGTATGAATGAATCACGCGCCTTCTGTTATGTTATTGTAATTCAGTCGTACCAGTGATTTTAATAGATTTACGTCGCGAGTGTTTCCTAGTCCCAGAACTTTTATTAAGAGCATACCGAATACCTTGAAAATTTATCTTTCCGAGCCTTTATTTATAGTCAAATTTTTGTGATATTTTCAAGAAATAAAAATAATATGGTAGAACTTAGGGTGCAAAAACCTTAAATCATTGGAAAGGGTTTAAAAAAAAATATTTGCACGCCATTCTATATATTAAATCTCTGAAAAATTACTGCTTTTTAAATAAATATCTAATAGTTCATAAATGGGATAATTTCTTACTTTTTTTTCTTAAACGTCTCTGTAAGTGCTGTCTTATCGAAACACCACATTTTTGCCTTCTTGAGAGGTCCGGTTGGCTCTAAATCTAAATCAACGGGCTATAGGGATACGAATAATTTTCGGGAACGTCGTAGAAGCCATGTAATTTGACCGATACGGGAAGACATGAAATGCGTTTGTGTTAAAGTGCGTTTGTGTTGAGGTAAATGGATTGTACTGGATACATTTTGGAATAAATAATTGTAAGTTTATTTTTTTTAAAAAGTTAGTTTTAAAAAGTTGTTTATTTACATAAACAGTTAAATAAATATCGACTTACGATTCATCATGAATAGAATAAATTAATGTTTAGCGTTATTATGTACTTTTTAAAGAAAACCTGAAACAGGTCCATTTATATTCTTCATTTGACAATTTATAGTACAAAAATATTACCCCCCACTGTAGCAATATTTTTTTATGATGACATATCACTTTAGTGTAACGAACTTACCGATTTGGCATATGTTTTAAATAAAACTACAGATAGGTATTTCTTGATTTTTCAAAACAAATTGCGGATTATAGTGAAAATTCAAAAATATGGCCTTTCCGAGTTGGAACTATTTTTTATTGCGGATGTTGAAAACTACCTATTACTTGATAGAAGCGTAGTAATTTCGATTCGCGAATGCTCTTTTGTGTGTTTGTCAAGAATTTGGTTTTATTTAATGCAATTTTATTGGTGTTTTTATGTTTTACATAGGTTTTAAGTATTTTATGGATTATTTATTAAAGATTATCTCCCTAGACCAAATATAAGTGACTATTTCTCTGGAGAAATAGTCAATATTTGGCCTAGTTAAATAGTCGTCCTAAATATAACACGACTTTGATTAATATTCTGCTATTTTTGTTGTTGCTAAATTTCTCGAACATTTTGAAATTTGAATCTACATGGCACTTGGGCTCTAATCAAATTATTAATGCCAAAAATTATGTCTCATCAAATTGATATTAAAATATTCTCGAGATTTATATTCAACAAAAATAGCCGACTATAATTAAGGTCTTGGTATATTACGCTTGACTATTTATGTGGTAAGAAATACACTGGCGAGCAAAAAATTGAAGTCACTTCAGAACTTAAGAATAATTTTAGCTCCAGGGCGACTTAAAGATGATTGATGGTGCCATTTGACTTACAGGTGAGGAAAACCCGGAAAACCTCACCCACCATCATCGAGACGGTAATGCATGGCGATTTTTTAATCTGCATGTCATATCAACAGAAATTGAATTTCTATTAATACGGCACACATCAAATCCTAAACCGAACCATGCAATTTAATTAAAAATCCACATGGTCTCGTCTGGGATTCGAAGCCCAGCAGTCTCAGACTCATAAACTTGCCTATAAATAAATATAAGCGCGTTAGACCGCTACACTACCGACCCGATTAAACGTAAAATTTCAAAGAACATGAAAATTTTAAGATGACCTCAATTTGTTGCTAGCCAATGTATAGAGCACAGTTTCTTAATTCATGCGACAAAATTCAGAAGGTGATTGCTCGTATGAAATTAAGATAAGTCTTTCCCATGACAAAATTTCCTCAGCCTACCCCTTTTCCGAGATATCACCCTTAATAGGTGGTGACTAAAATAGAGTTTTTATTTTTTTCTCTAAAATTTCAATAATGTACTTTGCTACAGGTGGTCATTTCCAGCATTTATTATGAATCGTATTTCATTTTACATCGTTACTGTATTCCACTCAATTTATTAAAAATATTATAAATTATGGTGTTTATTTTTTCTCTGTAGATTTTGGAAAAAAAAATTAAGAATAAAAATTTTATTTAACTAAAACAAAGATTTAAAGTTATAATTTTTTTTTATAAAACTTGATTTGGAAAAAAAGTTTTGATATGAAATAAAGTAAGGGTTGCTAATTTCACCCCTCTATAATGTAACAGGAATATTGAAAAAATACCCGTGGTTTTTGCGAGAGCACGAAAATTACAAAATTTCAAGTTTCTAGCTTAACTGAAATTTTAGCAAAAAAAAAAAAAACTCCATTTTAGTCACCACCTTTTAAGGGTGATGTCTCGGAAAGGGGTGGGCTGAGGAAATTTTGTTATGGGAAAGTCCCATCTTAATTTCATACGAGTAATCACCTCCTTAATTTTGTCGCATGAATTTAGAAACACCCTGTATTTACCAATATTTGTGAGCATACTGCAGAAAAATATGTATTTTAAATCAATAAATATTTTTCAACATTTTTATTTCTTTGAAACAAGTGTGTCAATATTTATCGATTTTTTACTTTATTTATGTATTTTGTATCAACTATTAAATAAAGTCTGTTGTTATTATTATTATAAATAATATCGTATTTTTATTGAGAGCTCCTTTATCGTTAGTAGCTTTTTCTATGTTGCAAAAAACATATCGCTTATGTTATTTGTGTAAAAAAAAAATAGTTTAAGTCAGACTATAGTGCCATTTGTGTCAAAAATGAGATTTTATATGTATCGTATTTCATATGTAGTAACATTCTGGCAAAGTATCGCAAGCCTATACTCGTAAAAAATATTGAAGAAGGTGATTCCTTCCTGTTCACATACAACAATCATACTATACCAGAGCATAATGAATGGAATCAAGCGCTTAAAACAGCAGAAGTTATCGAAATCACGTGCCAACTAGTCATAAATGCATGATTATTGCCAAAATGAATTACGCCAGTGGCGTATAAAAACTATTGGCAAATTAAATGCGGTAATAGTAAATAATATTATATGAAAGTAGGTTGGTTATCTATTTTTGTAGTAAAAGTCATTTATGTTTATAATTTTGTTTTGTTTATTGTTAAAATATGTAAATATTATGCCAGTGGCGTAGAAACACTAATGGAAAATTAAATAGGGTATTATATTAGAACAAAATATTGAAGAAGGTGCGTCTTAAAACTGCAAATGGTATCGTTATCATATCAAAATGCACTCTTGCAGTGTCGCAGAAATACTATATTGTCAAATTAAATGGGTATTTGTAAATATTACTAGATGAAAGTAGGTTGGTTATCTATTTTTGTCATAATAATTCATCTTTGTTTATAATTGTATATTGTTTATGGAATTTCTTCGTTTTCTCTTAATAATTTCGTAAGAACAACTTTAAGTGTTGGGGCTCTGTTTTCAAAAAAAAAAAAAGAATGTACAGTTCTTCGAATGATTTGTTTTTGGTTATCGTCCAATTTCAACCATTTTTGACCACGGGTATGCGTTTTAGGGGCTTCTAAGGAGCCTTTTTTGCCTTTTCGAGTATAATACGTTCAATTGTTGAAACACATACTCCAGTTAAAAAAGAACTGCGGTTTACAGTTTCATTTGTAGGAAGTGTCTGTTTCAGCCCATCATACACTTTCCATATAATGTTCTTCTCATCCTTTGATAAGGGCTTTCGCAGACGTAATTGGGTTTCACTTGGACCCGCCTCTGAATCCATTACTATTGTAACAATATAATTCTACTATTAAATTATTTTTATTAAATTTATAAAGACACCAATATTTTACTATTTAATAAACTTTTAAAGTACCTACCTAATGTACTACACAATAAATATACCTCCTCGAATATATGCACTACCACTACCAAATTGTAAGGCACAAATATGAACACCTACTCGTATATCAGAAAAGAGCACTCATACAAAAAAGTGTTTATAAAATATAAAATAATTATCGTAAATAGTTAAAGTGATACAAATCTAACTTCTTTGAAAGTTAGTTTTCAACTGTCTTTGTGCCTGTGCTGACAATATTCAATCTGTAACCCGTCTGTCATTTATTTACTTGAAACACATTTAAAAACCCTTAAACACAGATAACGAAGTCATTAGGGAATAAATATATTCATTTCTTGAAAACTATCAAAAATGTATATCTAACGCATCATCTTTGTTTAAATAAAGATGTTGACAAAAAAAATTAATAAAGTTTACTAACAAATACCTAATAAATAATAAATAATTATTTGGTATTTGATACGCGGCCTTTGCTAACTCTGTCGGAATTTTCATTCACAGACAACAGTGTTGATCATGCATATGACCAACCTTCTCCAATATTTTGTCTGAGTATAGCAACTTAGGTTTGTTTGGTAGAAGCTGAGAAGCAATAGTGTATATTCTTTGATCTGTGTCAGTTGGCATAAACATTTATAGCGGTGCTGCAATAGGTTGTACAAAATTGCCGGAAAATGCTTATAGTAACTAGATAGGAAAGTCATGTGTTGGACACATCAGATTTTTAATTTTAGTTCTAGTTTTTAGTTAGATGTATTTATTTACCTTTCCTATTTTTATGTTTTCAACATTTTTATTTCTTTAAAACAAGTGTTTGTTAATATTTATCGATTTTTTTACTTTATTTATGTATTTTGTAATAATTTCACTTATTTTTTTGTGTAATTATTTACTGTATAAATATTGTCTGTTATTATTATTATAAATAATGTCAACGTATTTTTGTTGAGAGCATTTTTATTTATGGAAAGCTATGTTCATTAGTAGCTTTTCTATCTTGCAAAAAACATATCTCTTATGTCATTTGAGTAAAAAAAAAATAGTTTAAGTCAGACTATAGTGCCATTTGTGTCAAAAATTAGATTTTATATGTATCGTATTTCACATGTAGTAACATTCTGGCAAAGTATCGCAAGCCTAGCAAGCTGAGTTGACCGTTTAAAATATATTTAAGATAACCATAACCATCTTCAGAAATTTTTATAACCAGTACAGTTTATCGTATGTAACACAAAAAATTGGGAGATGGGGAATATTTTTGTTGACTACGTTGACTTTGTCGAAACACATGCAGTGTTCATTTATGAGTGCAATTTTATTATTTTTAATCAAGTAGCGTTTTACGATTTTTTACGAGAAATAATAAACAACTACCAGAAATGGGGCACCTGGTGATGTCTTAAACAATTTAAGAGTATTTAAATACCATCCCGCACTATTTGTGTTCGAATTAACAATCACATTAAAGTAATCATTTCATATATTTTACTACATCAGTTAGCAACTGGTTTTGTTCAAAGTTTAGCACTGAGAAAAGAATTAACCAATTAATAACAAAAATCTATTTGCTTGAAAAAAAAAAAACAAATTGAATTACAAAAAGTGTAACATTAAATTTTTACATATTATACCTAATTTACTTCTAAGAATGTTAAAATGTAAAGAGATAGAAAGCAGTCTAGTCAATACAAAAAAACCCTTGTGAATGACATGCCGATACTACATCGGGCACGAAATTGACATAACATTAACCACATAAGAAGGGCATAAACGACAAGGCTGGACACAACCAACTCAATCAAAAACTGGTCCGGCCGAGTGCCCGGCGGTCCCGGCAACCTCGCTAAACCGGTCAACCTTTCCGAAGGGTAGCCGCTGACCGTCGATGTCGCGGGCCAATTGACCTCCAGGTCGCGCCCCATCGTGCATTACGTTGACCAACACACCTCCCCTGACCTTTGTGTCTTTCGCCACTCGCCATATAAACACACCATCCATCATACGAGGCAAGAAGGAAATTAGAAACGAATAGAAAAAGCCCCTTTCCAGGTAGCCACGTGGAACTGGCACGGGATCGGTAGGTAGAGTGGACAGTTAGACTATAAATCAAATTTATAGAGGACAGTGAATACGGATATAATTTATTATTTAGGTGGTTATTAATAATATACGAATTTATGAGGGAATGCATTATCGAGTTAGGGTTTGTGGTCAATAATATAATATGTAGTTAAATGTTATATTATATGTTGGAAACAAATACATTTTATTATTGTTTTACTTGATCTTGTCGAAATTTGTTGCAGTGATGTGATGATACAGTAAGAAAATCCAAACTGATGATTAGAGCGAACTTTTATTTTTTAACCTGATCATGATGATAATCTCAAAGATTTGTTTTGGTTATACATACTACAAATTTTTAAAAAAATCTAAAAAAATATACTTCACATAAAAATTAAAAATTAAGTTTTTTAAAAAATCTAGATGGTAAAAATGCGGCGTACAGGTAAACAAAAATAATCTCAATAGAAAACTATGAGTCAAACGGAGAGCCGATTGAAAATAAATATGATATTGCTAATTTAATTGCATATTTTTTTTGCAAAAAAGTATTGACTTAAATTTTCCCAATAACACATTTAAAAAATAAATGAAACAGTATCTTTATTATTTAGCCCCGTGTTAAGTGTGTTAGATATTAATAACAATGATAACCCTAGAGGAATTATAATTGTCCTTCCACGAAGTTAGGTTCACAAAATGTTGAGCATCATTAATTTTTTAACAGAATCTGGAAGTTTTTCAACTGACTTGAAGGTAGGTCTGTATCTGTAGTGTGTGGAGAGTGGGTTAACCTACAGGCTTCACTAGGCACATTGTGCATCCTCCTAAGTAAATAGGCACCTTCTAGCTCGTGAGACAGCCTACTGATTTAATGTAGTTAACAAAATTGCCAAGAGATGCTTCTCTTATTTCGGCCTGTTCTTGCCGAACACAAATCTTCTAGTAAATGAGAGAATCGAGCAATCGTAGAGGATATACTCAACGGTCTCATCATCTTGTTCGCATCCCCTGCAAAGTGTTGCTCCTGACAGCCCCATGATTATGGAGATATTTCTGTATTTGACAATGACCAGTCAGAATACTTGAATTCTGTCTAGTCATAGTCAAGTATTTGCTGTAATGTGGTCAGAATAACTTAAAAGCTCCCTGGTAAGTCTGCAGCTTCTTGTTTCATCCAATCTTGAATGTCACAAGGGAATGTTCTTTAATTAGGTTTGTCCCTACCAATGTTGTCAGTCCAACAGAAGGGTCAGTTGGCTGCCTTCTTGGCTAGTGAATCAGCAAGACGGCTACCTTTCAATGTGGGCTGACCTTTGATCCATATTAAGTTGTCCACGTTGTTGATGAATAATTCAGCCAAAGTTTGGTGACATTCTAGTAATAACTCTGAGTAAAATCGTGGTCTGTCCAGGGAGAGTAGTGCTTACAGATGGGCATGTGTAGATATGAATGTCATATCAATTTTTGGATTTTCGTTACTTAGAGTTAGCACAGATCCTATGATGGCCATGTAAGTCCATGCGACGACTATTATGGGAAAGAGACCCTTGGTGCGCCCCACGGTTCATTGGCATTGTTTATAAGCAATTTATGGTTTTATTACTCTGTTTTCTAGGTGTAAGTCCCATGTTAAATTGCTGTCAACGGTGAGACCTAGATACTTCCTTCTGTTGCAAAGTTTAGTTTTGTGTTTAGGAACTCTGGAGGTTTTAATTCCACTTTGATCCTTTTCCTTGTAAACAGGGTCATGTATGTCTTCTTGGGATTGATAGACAGTTAATGGTCCCTGTACCACTGTTTTAAGAGCTACTTGCATTCTTTCACAGAGTATATTCTCAAAATTCATTCCTTGTTTGCAAAATGACCAGGTCATCTGCAAACGCTATTGTGTAGTGACTATCATTATTGAGGCGGCTGATAAGAGTGTCAAGAACCATGCCTCTTATATTCACAACTTCTACACTTACGTTTACTGCTCACTTTGAGAGCAAGTTGTGTATCCATCTACTTACCATCTGTAGAACATTCCTGTTGTTTAGTGAGTGTATTATGTACTTTTAATAGAATACTTTACTTTTAATAGAATACTTTTATAAGGATAGTTTTGGTAGAATTATTTTAATAGAATATTTTTGGTAGAATACTTTTGGTAGAACACTTTTAGTATAATACTTTTAATATAATACTTTTAGTATAATAATTTTAGTAGAATACTTTTAGTAGAATATTTTTAGTAGAATACTTTTAGTAGAATACTTTTAGTAGAATACTTTTAGTAGAATACTTTTAGTAGAATACTTTTAGTAGAATTCTTTTAGTAGAATACTTTTAGTAAAATACTTCTAATAGAATACTTTCTGTAAAAAAATAAATAAAAAGAAGAAATTGTCCGAGACATGTGCCCCAAAGTAATAGAAACGACCGTTTTCCTCTGAAACTGAAAAACAACTATTGATTTGGCTAACAGACATTGAATTATAACCGAAGAAAACAATGCTTTTAGTAGTAGAATACTTTTAGTGGAATACCCTTATTGGAATATTTTTAGTAAAATAATTTTGGTGGAACAATAGTAGAATACTTTAATAATAGAATACGTTTAGTATTATAATACTTTTATGTTATTATTATTATATTTTTAGTGTAATTCTTTTAGTCGAATTTTTCTAGTGGAATACTTTTCGTGAACTATTTCTATTAGAATACTTTTAGTAATATACCTAGTCTCAATTTATTTAATAATTTGTAAATAAAGTAGGTATACGTGTATATTATAAAACTAAATATGTTAATCTAACAAATGGATACAAAAATAAATATTTAAAAATAAGGCCAAAGAAACTTGACGTGACTAAAAAAATTGTTCAGGATGAGGTTTAACTTTTACTTCTCTAGTGCACCTAAACCCCTTTACTACTTAATCCTACTACTTACGTTTTACAACTGCTTCTTAGTATTCCATTTTACTGTCAAGTCCTCTTTTATTATCGAATTCTAATCTTCGATTTAGTTTCCCTTGATTTTGTTTCAGTTTCTTAAAAAAATAATGTTTAATTAATATTATTATTATTATTATTACATAAAAATGAATTTAGTGAGAGTGTCTTGCAGAGATAAGATTTTTGTTATGTGTGATATGGTGGAAATAAATTAACACTCGATTTCATTTATTTTTAAACTTACTTATACAATTTGCTTTTAAGTTAGCTGCTGCAGAAAACATGATTGTTTAATGAGATAATAATAAGATCATTTTTTTGTGACAGTTATGATTTTATTTTATGATTATGAGAAATAACAGATTAACGAAGATATCATAAGCCATATATCATAATGCACTTGTAAAACTTTAAACTTAGTTTTCTCGAAATAATCATTTTTTGACGTGACGCCTTCATTTTTTAGAAGATTTTTTATCATCTATCATTCAAATAGTATAAGTATATAAAAGTATATAAGAGTATATAATTATATAAGAAACGTTTAAAAGAGTATCTAAAAGTAGAACAGTAATACAGTGAACAATAAAATCCTGGCAACGTTTATGATATAAACATTGACATCTAATTAATTTAGTACATAATTTAAACTAGTTTTTTAAATTATTACGAGCTGCCACTGCTTAAGTCTGTTGTATTTCCCAGCTTTACCCGTGTTCAAACACTTTGTTTGAATAGTCTTGTGTCTTTGGATAATTGTATTAGGTTCCATCCCAAGTATTCCCGGTATGCTCTTTACTGTTCTAAATCGAAAGGATGTCTTTGTCTTTCTAGTGCTTCGCATTCGAAGATAAGGTTTATTTCTCTTCCATGCAGAGTCTTTACGTGGTGAGATCATTTTATCTCATAAAAGTGTTTCAGCAAGCACTGTCCCGTTAGAAAAAACACATTGGTAGATATTTGAGACCTTGAGAGCTGTAGTACCTCAACAGCCATGCGACTCTTACTGACTCTGTGTCCTCTAATATTTTGCCAGTAAGTTTGGTATTCATCCATCTATTCACTGCCTGTCAATTAAAGTTTCTATTTCCAAACGCAGGTTCGGATAATGTGAATGGTAGTTTTAATCTATGACCCATAATATACGAATCGCAAAAATTGGGATTACATTGTCAAAAACCTTTTATATTTAGGTGAAGTGCTAGGCTTTCACCAAAGCAATAATACTTGGCAATATTTAATATGTAAAAGGCTAACCAAGCAAACTAAAACATATAAAAAGTATCTTTCATAACCATCTAAAATACGATAAGAACAAAATTAGACTGCTATCTTCAGCTAATTTAGATTATACAAACAAATAAGTTATAACAACCACAATCAAAATAGTTTTATTCCGATGTAGCTCATTACCGACACGACGGAGATACGTGATAAATTAAAAGGTAATCCAAACTGTCATTTCAAAAAGAACAATTAAAAATAATAATTGTAAGCTTCGATATGAGTATTGTTTGGCATAAGTACCTCACTTTAGAAATAATTCAATTTGGAAGCCCACCTTTGTCAAAATTTTTAATCACAATTTAAAATAAAAAATTAATTCAATAATTCTTTCATGTCCACATTTTATTATTAATAACAACAAATCCAACGAAGCCTTAGACATGTTTTTCTAATTAAATTCGTTTGCAAAAACTGTGACCCGTGTTTCCAAGATCCTGACACGAAATAAATTAAAGTGACAAAGCAAGGAAGTTTCTGCGGTGACACACCAGGTTGATTTGTGTCCCATTGCCTCTACCCTGTCGGGTTTCTTGCGAGCCTTAATTCAATGCTGTTTTCAGTCCAACTGACATTGGAATTGACTGTTCTACATCCCTTAAATAAAATAAATTCCTTTTCTATTCTACATCCACTCGTTAGAACTCAAGAGGACTGATCGAATTTCATTGAATTTTTATTGAGTTTATAACATTCTTGAAATTGTCTTTTCTCTTCGACATAAAATTTTTCTAGAATATTTTCTCCAAAACAATAAAAGATGATCATGTTGAATTTCAATTATTATTATAATGTTTTATTATGACAATGTTTATTAGCCTTTTAAATCATGTAGTCATATTGTAAATGTTATTGTAAAAATTGTAATTAAAACGACGAATATAAACACTACGTAATTAAAATAATTATATATCTCTAATATTAGCTTTTATGTCAACTTTTCGTATAATATATGTTTTTTGTAATAATTATAACTAATGATCTAATGAAATATATAAAGTTAGAGAAAATTAATAAAAAAATAAATATTATTAAAAAAAAAATTTTTAATTTTAAAACCAAATGATAAATTCGAGTGACGCTAAAATGATGGTCCCACCTTATCGAAACTGAGGTCTACAAGGCTAAACTCGTAGCGTAACAAAAACGAGAAATGATTTAACGTGGAACGAAAGATCGAAAGCCGATACTAGTAGTAGGACGATGATTTTTTTGGTTTGTGAAGCATTGGCATTACTTAGGTTAAACCATGTGATGATTATCACAAGCCTTGATTTTTAAAACCATTCTATATCGCCTTTTGATTAGGGTTTAAAAACTAGTTCGAGCAATTTTTCCAATAATAATTGGTCCCTTTACCTCTTAAGCCTGCTCATGTAAAATATTAGGGTCCCTACTTCGCCTATTAATATTCTATTAATAAAGGAAAGAAGGATGAGTATAGCAACTATGTTAAAAGAAATAATTTGGCTTTCAGTTCAGAATTATGTACAGTACATGAGTGATATTTATTTATAAAATAAAAATGACATAGACCATCGCATGAGATCTAAAAAAAAATTAAAAAATTTAATAGACTGCCAACAGAAATTAAAAAAAAACAACAACAAATGTATTCAAAAGTAACCTCAAACAATATTTGATAAATAAACAGAACGGATACTCTTTCTTGTGATAATACTCTTTAGACATGCCGTTTTTAAGTATTTCCTTTAATTTAATGTTATTTTACCCCTAGTTTTACCCGCATTTATTATAAATTATTTCTGTTTTGAGATCATGTACTTTATTTTTAAAAATTACTTGATGTAATATTAATACTTCTTACTATGTTTAAATTATTAACAGTTTTGCGACTATAGGTTATAGCAACTTATAGCCACAAAACAATTTTTGTATTAAAGTAGATCCATAGAAAGCAATGTAATTTACAAAGGCCTTCTTTCAACATACAAATAAATGACAACTTTATAAATAAAATGAAAAACAACAAAATACCTCGGTATCATAATTGATCAAAATTTGAAATGGGTTGATTACATTACGTCATTAAAATCCCAAGGTAAGAAGATTCATTTTAAAATTTTATGAATTGAGGAAATGTATGACTAGAAGTTTACTAATTATTATGTTGAATATGTAATCCAAAATCGTATAATTAAAATTATCTATAAAAAACCAGCATTATATCCTACCTCTCTTTTATATAATGAAAAAGTGCTTTGTGTAAGAACATTATATTATCTGTCTTGCTGTACCTTTATTTATGGAAAGCCTGAATTAAGATACACTACAAATTATTTGCAATAAATATGAAAAGAAGTATACATTTTTAAATAATTTGACATTTAAGAGCCATTCACACATCACAGTTAATATCTTGATACCTGACAGGCACAGCCAAGCATTATTCTGATTTTTGCCAAATAAAATGGCTGGTTAATTATTCTATGGGGTTGTGACAGAGAGTCAGTAAATTTGATGAAGGGTTTTTGTGGCTATGGGCGAAATAGTAGCACGCTTAAGTTAGCACCACCATAAAAAAGTAATTTTTAAAAAATGCTTATATATTTTTCATAAATAGCTTTTAAAATGGCTATGGTTACAAGTATGAAGGTCGCAACCCGCCTTAGAAATTTCACCTATACTATCAACAGCTGTTGTTTGACAGTTCGTTAGAGAATGTTTGCAATTTATGGAATGTTAAGAATGTTAAGAATGTTAAGAATGTTAAGAATGTTAAGAATGTTAAGAATGTTAAGAATGTTAAGAATGTTAAGAATGTTAAGAATGTTAAGAATGTTAAGAATGTTAAGAATGTTAAGAATGTTAAGAATGTTAAGAATGTTAAGAATGTTAAGAATGTTAAGAATGTTAAGAATGTTAAGAATGTTAAGAATGTTAAGAATGTTAAGAATGTTAAGAATGTTAAGAATGTTAAGAATGTTAAGAATGTTAAGAATGTTAAGAATGTTAAGAATGTTAAGAATGTTAAGAATGTTAAGAATGTTAAGAATGTTAAGAATGTTAAGAATGTTAAGAATGTTAAGAATGTTAAGAATGTTAAGAATGTTAAGAATGTTAAGAATGTTAAGAATGTTAAGAATGTTAAGAATGTTAAGAATGTTTGTTAAGAATGTTAAGAATGTTAAGAATGTTAAGAATGTTAAGAATGTTAAGAATGTTAAGAATGTTAAGAATGTTAAGAATGTTAAGAATGTTAAGAATGTTGAGAATGTTAAGAATGTTAAGAATGTTAAGAATGTTAAGAATGTTAAGAATGTTAAGAATGTTAAGAATGTTAAGAATGTTAAGAATGTTAAGAATGTTAAGAATGTTAAGAATGTTAAGAATGTTAAGAATGTTAAGAATGTTAAGAATGTTAAGAATGTTAAGAATGTTAAGAATGTTAAGAATGTTAAGAATGTTAAGAATGTTAAGAATGTTAAGAATGTTAAGAATGTTAAGAATGTTAAGAATGTTAAGAATGTTAAGAATGTTAAGAATGTTAAGAATGTTAAGAATGTTAAGAATGTTAAGAATGTTAAGAATGTTAAGAATGTTAAGAATGTTAAGAATGTTAAGAATGTTAAGAATGTTAAGAATGTTAAGAATGTTAAGAATGTTAAGAATGTTAAGAATGTTAAGAATGTTAAGAATGTTAAGAATGTTAAGAATGTTAAGAATGTTAAGAATGTTAAGAATGTTAAGAATGTTAAGAATGTTAAGAATGTTAAGAATGTTAAGAATGTTAAGAATGTTAAGAATGTTAAGAACGTTAAGAACGTTAAGAACGTTAAGAACGTTAAGAACGTTAAGAACGTTAAGAACGTTAAGAACGTTAAGAACGTTAAGAACGTTAAGAAAGTTAAGAAAGTTAAGAATGTTAAGAATGTTAAGAATGTTAAGAATGTTAAGAATGTTAAGAATGTTAAGAATGTTAAGAATGTTAAGAATGTTAAGAATGTTAAGAATGTTAAGAATGTTAAGAATGTTAAGAATGTTAAGAATGTTAAGAATGTTAAGAATGTTAAGAATGTTAAGAATGTTAAGAATGTTAAGAATGTTAAGAATGTTAAGAATGTTAAGAATGTTAAGAATGTTAAGAATGTTAAGAATGTTAAGAATGTTAAGAATGTTAAGAATGTTAAGAATGTTAAGAATGTTAAGAATGTTAAGAATGTTAAGAATGTTAAGAATGTTAAGAATGTTAAGAATGTTAAGAATGTTAAGAATGTTAAGAATGTTAAGAATGTTAAGAATGTTAAGAATGTTAAGAATGTTAAGAATGTTAAGAATGTTAAGAATGTTAAGAATGTTAAGAATGTTAAGAATGTTAAGAATGTTAAGAATGTTAAGAATGTTAAGAATGTTAAGAATGTTAAGAATGTTAAGAATGTTAAGAATGTTAAGAATGTTAAGAATGTTAAGAATGTTAAGAATGTTAAGAATGTTAAGAATGTTAAGAATGTTAAGAATGTTAAGAATGTTAAGAATGTTAAGAATGTTAAGAATGTTAAGAATGTTAAGAATGTTAAGAATGTTAAGAATGTTAAGAATGTTAAGAATGTTAAGAATGTTAAGAATGTTAAGAATGTTAAGAATGTTAAGAATGTTAAGAATGTTAAGAATGTTAAGAATGTTAAGAATGTTAAGAATGTTAAGAATGTTAAGAATGTTAAGAATGTTAAGAATGTTAAGAATGTTAAGAATGTTAAGAATGTTAAGAATGTTAAGAATGTTAAGAATGTTAAGAATGTTAAGAATGTTAAGAATGTTAAGAATGTTAAGAATGTTAAGAATGTTAAGAATGTTAAGAATGTTAAGAATGTTAAGAATGTTAAGAATGTTAAGAATGTTAAGAATGTTAAGAATGTTAAGAATGTTAAGAATGTTAAGAATGTTAAGAATGTTAAGAATGTTAAGAATGTTAAGAATGTTAAGAATGTTAAGAATGTTAAGAATGTTAAGAATGTTAAGAATGTTAAGAATGTTAAGAATGTTAGGTCTTTAAGAAAATTGATATTAAAGTAATTAGGATGAACCCAAAATTCTGAAAATCAATATGGTTCTAAGTTAGAAGTAAATATTCAAGAAAATCAAAACCGCAAGTCAATCAGAACTTTCGTTCTAGAGTTATCGTGCCGGCATACATACACACAGACAACCAGACGAATATTTTTTGCACAAATGCAATACTGAGGCCCTATAGGAGATGCCTCAGTAATAATAAACCAAAATAGCGTAGAGAAAATTATATATAGTATATTTTTAAGTCACCACATGCTGAACCTTAATGGGTTATACTGATAAAACATTTTAAATTAGTGTCATGTATTAGCACAATATATTCTGTTTGGGTCATTTTCACCAAAGACGGAAAACTGGTATTAAGAAAAGAAGAAGAAAAAAATTGTTATTTAAAACTTGTTTTTGTTTCATAACACTTTATTTAAGATGTATTTGATGACATATGTGGTCACACACTTTCAGCATTCGATTTTATTTTTCAAAAAACAAATATCAGGGACATGACAAAATATCCACAGAAGTGGGAAATGTTTCCTTTCTGTCTAAATTTGACCTAAACTAAGCATACTTTTTAATTAGTAATAAATAATAACTACATTCATTAAAAGTAGAACCTATTTATTTTTAAAATTCATATTTCCACCAGGCGTGAACATTTAAGAACATTATAAATCAGATAATTAAAAATGCTTATAAAACAAAACTAAATCCACAGTAATAATACGCAAAAAATAGGAATACAAATTTCGACTTTGTTGACGAAACTATATAAAAAACATTCTATTTCCTCATGTAGGAAAAAAATAACAATGCTTTAAGGTGAATACAGCACCCCTTATAATTTTCGGACAAGGATATTTCAAAAAGTAATTCTGTTAGAAAATTAAAGTTTTGTCAAAATAAATTGAGTAATATTATCTAGATATTCATATATTTTAAAATTTTAAATCGTTTCAGTTTCCGAGAGAAAAAAAATCAAAGAGCTTCGAATTTTAAAATATGTCATATTGAAAATAAATGAATTTCTCAACAGCACTATTCTTAATATCATGATTTTTTAAAATTCGCCAAAATTAGTGGCTAAAACGCCTCGTTAAGTGCTGCCTTCTGGTGTGACGCGCCTGTAACTATCGTATCGTATACTCCGAGAATAACCTTATTCTCGGGTATACTCTCAGTTATCATTCATTTCTTGCAACGATTTACACCAGTTTACACCAGAAGATAGTACTTACCGAGGCGTTTTAGTCACTAATTTTGGCGAATTTAAAAAAATTATTACCAAGACATTAAGAGCTTAAATTTGAGGATTATATTAAGAATAGTGCTGTTGAGGAATGCATGTATTTTCATTTTGATATTTTAAAATTTAAAGTCCTTTGATTTTTTTTCTTGGAAACTGGAAGGAATTAAATCTTTAAAATATATGCATATTCTAGATATTATTGCCTAATTTATTATACCAAAATTTAAATTTTTAAAAAACTACTTTTTGAGATACCCTTGTCCGAAAATTATAAGGAGTGCTGTAATCACCTTAAAATATTAAAAAGTTATTAATTTAGGTAATTGAACAATGATAAATCTGCATCAAAAATGTAATATCCACGATGACTAACAGTAGGTGGAGGAAGAACAGTAACAATATTACTCTTATTAATCATTGAAATATCGTCTCGATCAAGGAAGAAAAACTTATTTGTATCAGTCTTCTTTTTAAGAAATCTAATTAAGTAATCATCAGGACAACCATCTAGTTTAGTAGACTGAATAACACCAATGTAATGCTTAGTGACTTTCTTTGAGCAAAATTTTACAATAACCTAGTCATTTTTAATGCAATCAGTTATATTAGGTCAACTATTATCATTAAAACCAACAGAGACTGACTGTCGAGGAAAGACGTTCTGAAGCTATGAAAGAATGGATAATGAATCTTCTGGAACAATATTCTCATCAGAACTACTCTGCAAAGATCTTTCCAGTAGAAAACTATGAACATCCTCAGTAACTAAAAACCCATTATTATTATCTTTAAGACGTAAAGCTAATAGCGTATTTTCGTCTTCTTTGGAAAACTTGAATATACATCTTCATAATAAATCTTCTTGAAGACGTATTTCTGTCTTCATCAGAAAAACTGGAATCAAAATTTGCACTCTTCTTTTTGGTGGTTCTCCTACGAATAATCACCTAACAAAATAACTATCAGAAATAAGAAATAAGTAAATATGCAACTTAAAAAAGCCCAAAAAAATACATGATACTTTTTTGCAGTAAGTTGTAGATGCCCAAGGAATAATGAGTATATTTCATGGAATCCGAACAGACAGGTGAGCTTACGAATAGCTAAAGATGTACTATTTTGTTAAGCTCTGGCTAATTCGTGACACTGTAAAATTCCTTTGTAACTCGATAACTTTTCTGGCAATTTCGTCTCTATTTTATGCAGTTCTGAATTGTTTAACTGGACTTCAAATAGTTTGGTGCCTTTACAGTTACGCTTTAAATGATACAAAAAAGACTTTGTCTGGTATATCGATCCTTCTAGCCACAATAGCATCTGCTGTACGCTTTAATACCACCAATTCTATCTAGAGCGCCTTTATTGCCTTTATCTTGCAACTCTTGGGAAATGAAGTTAACCAACAAGCGAAATATTTTTCCGTTTCGGTATTGGGTTGAAGGCCCATCGCTTAAAAAATTAATGTTTTCAGATTACCAGCAACATTCATATCCTTAAATACAGGTAACAGATGTGCACAAATTGCTACGCTATCATGTCGCAAATTTTTGGAGACTGTGCAGAATCATTTCTTTGTTAATGAGTTATTAGAGCTTACGATATACACTACAACTGTGTGTAAACTTAGCTGAATCTTTGAACCACCGAAATGGGTGGATTGTACCTCTTCAGCATACTTGCAATTGTAATTTTCTGAAAAATCCATATGTATACCGGCTTCGTTATTCTTTAGTTGTTCTTTTATTTTTCAAATGGCTGTCATCTGGTGTTCGACATTTCTTATATGTACTAGGAATGGTTTAATTGAGCTATTTAAAGCTGCAAGAACTTTACCTTTGGTCGATACCAGTTTGTCTTTTACAGTTTTTCTACAAATCTTCTCTTTTCCTTTTATTAGAACTGTAACTGCCTTTGTTATCCATTTCTCATATATAATCGTATTAGCTGGATTAAAACTACCTGTTCCTATGGTTTATTTTTTACAATTTTCACAATTTCTCTCTAAGCATTGTTCTTGTAAAGCTTCCTCTTCAGTCACCATACAACAAATGCTTTTACAAAATTCTGGAGGTGAATTTTCCTTTAACACATTTGCTGCTCTTAATTTCTTTATTAGCAACCACCTACTGGTTGTCGATTTTCAGCTGGATGACCCAGAATGGACGCAATCTACAAAAAGTTGCATAACTAATTGGTATATTAAGTTGTTTCATGAATTTTCTGTAAAAATTCTTTAGTGTATCGTTTAACAGTATTTTTTTTATATTGTTTTTTCTTATAAAATCGTTTTTGCCAGGGCATAGTCTACTATTTTCATCAGATTCCAGAAAATCGGTTATTTGATATCTTAGAATACAGCGTTTTGTCAATCTTGTGGTCTCGTTTGTTCTTTCAGAAATAAAAGCTAAAGTTGTCTTTTTTAAATAAGTCTTTTGCTTATACCTCTATACAATATTTCCTGAAATGATTTTCCTAAATTATCTTTTTTTTGTAGATTTCTTTAATCTTCGATAATTTTCTGTCAGTTGGTCCGTTAGGGCATCACCAACTAATAACTTTCTCTTAACAGCCGAAGTAACGTTTTGCCCCTCTGTTAATTCTTGTACCCGTGTGCGTGGCGAGGTTTTTTGTTTTTATTTTGCTCTTTTATTATTCTCTTTAACCGTATTCTGTACTTTTCTTTTTTATTATTTTCTTTTGCCAATTTTGATTTTAATTTACTTATTTGTTTGTTTAAAGCTTTGTTACGTTTTCTTCTTCTTAATCTGCATTGTCTCTTTCTTCCGTCATCTGGTTGGTTTAATAATAGCTTGAAACTCTTCTGGTGATGGTGGTGTAGGAGGGGGTGGGTTTTTATTTAATAAATTTTCCATTGTTTTTGCGTCTTTCTTTTTCCTATAGCACAATGCGCTTCGTGTTTCTTATTTTTACATAGGTACAAATAATTTTGTATATGGATATAAATGTATATAAATAGACAAAATATTAGCCGAGCCAGCGTATGTCGTTAAAGGTCTCAATATTTTTATATGGATAGGCTTAACGATTAAAAATGAATGCACTGATTGATTTTATTTATTTTTGTTGCAATAGATTAAAACTTGAATTTCTATCAACACTTTCAAATAAAAATTTTTAATTTCAAGTACCTACTTTATTTACTCCTCGGGATAAATTAATATTTTATACTTTTCCTGTATAACATAAAATATTTTACAAAAGTTATTCTTTATTATTGATTTCTAAGTAATATGCAGAAGGTTTACATATGTAGACAACTTTTTCGGTCATACTGTATGCTGCATGTGAGAAAAATATATTAATTATTATTGTTCGTTGATAGATTCAAAAGAATTTCAAGAATTAAGCGAAAAAGTACTGAAAAAGAAGTAGATGGATTGAAGCAAGAGGGCAAAATAAAAACGAAAGACATACATCTCACACAAAAAAAGTATAAGGTATAATTAAATAATAAGAGAAGTAAAAAATTTAAATTTTATCTTGAACTACTAAACCACATAAAGCAATAGTGTAACAAATAAAAAACATGTTAACGATAAGGTTCATTTGAAAACATAACAAAGGGAAATTTCAGACTCTCCAATTAATCCACCTTTGTTGGAAAATATTTCCCCGCGTTTCTCTGTATTCCCAACCGAAGCTTCGCTCCCGAATAATCCCGCTACAAAAGCAAATATATCCGAGTTTCCCCTTTCCTAACAAGACATTGCTGACCCCACGTTGAAGACGTCGCACCAGCAATTCCTTTGTTATCCCCAAAGTACGTGTGTCCTTAGACTGTTACCCTATTTTAGATCCCTGCCGAAGAATAAGGGACGGACTAACATTTATATTCCCACTATTTGGGAAATAGTATTCTTAAAGAGTAATATTTACCTAGTTTAATCAGTAGCGCCATTAAATTAGTTCTATTATTTTTATATAAATTTACAAGGAAACAACTAAAATCGTTGAATAAATTAAAGTATGCTAATTTAATAAGGCCCACAGCCGGTAGCAACAAATGTTCATTAAAAGCTTAAGAATGTGATCTGTCTAAAGCTAGAAATTTCAATTATGCGCGGAAGAATAAAGTTATTTTTCATTTTTTTTTACAATATCTAACGGGATATACCCAATTAAAATAAATATAAAGTAACAAACAAAATAATTCACGATATATAGAAACGAATTATAAAATAGTCACAAAAAGAACAGAAATGAACACACAATGAAAAAAGGAAAAACTCGGGAGAAGAAAACAAATAAGTGTGTTCATTTTACCCTTTTACACAGCATATATAAAAATGTTAAAAGACTATTGCGCTGAATATCGTACATATTAATATCATGCTGAATATTATATAGGGTGGCCCATTTAAAACGGACTCTGGACTACCTGAAATATTTTCCTAAGAGAAGTTTTTTTGGGAAATTCCCGAGATCGGTTGAGTTTTAATTTAAGGGAAATTTCCTTTGATATGGAATTCATCCCTCTGAACGGGGTGGCAACCCCTTTAAGAATAGTAAATGGCACAAGGGGTCCAGTGGCACATCATTGTAAAGGTGTTTCAATTATCTTTTCAAACATGCTGACATTTTTTTTGTTCTGTGTTAAAATTATTGTAAAACTCCTGTTGGTAGGGTCAATGAAATAAATCGAGGAAAAAAGTTTCCAAAGTTTTTAGTAATCAAATGTTCAAATTGCGACCCATTTACTTCCATGCAGTAATATAGTCTTTGCTCAACATGTTCCCGAATATTTCGGAGTATTACAGGGATCATTTCTCCAGATGCTTGCACTATTCGGTGGCGAAAATCTTTTAAATATGTATGTTTCGTCTTATAAACAACACTTTTTACATAACCACACACACTTTATCGTGTTAAATTATTATTCAGAATACACCTTCACACGATGTAAAACAAAATGACGGGGTTTCTGTTATTTTAAAATGTGTTGAATCGTCCACATATTTTATTAAATATTGACTGGCACCAGAAGAATATTGTTTCCGAAACATATGTAGCGCCTGTACTTATATTTTATAAAAACAATAAAAACGACTGAATAAACCAGTGAACTTTTTATTTATATAAAATTCTACTACGGTCAGGAAATTATACTTTTTTAATTAGTACATTTTGTTCATCCTCCTCTGTACTTAACTACAAACGGCAAGCAAAAACACAACGTGTCACTTTTTGGTCAGATGAGGGACTATAACAGAAATACATATATCAAAAACTACAAAAAATACTCCCCATTTGGTCCGACTATGCCAAAATTTAATCAGCTCTTTAGATTCAACTTATTAAACAATTATTTAATTTTGGAAAAAAAATTTAAAATTTCCCCGACGAAATTATGAAAACAAGATCCTCATATCCTGAAAGTGAAAAGTAGCCAAAGAAAAATTAAAAAAGCTGTGAGGTAAAGAAAGGAAAATAGGCGCATCGGCCTAAAGTCGAATCTGGAATCTTAAACTTTAGCTGTCCATACTCTTACCAATTGAGCTACCAAGACACATACGCTTTAATATGTCTATTCGTAGATTTAAAGTCCATAAGATTCCAACTCTTGTTGGTACACACAAGTTATCATCCCATTTCAGCTCCTAGAAGACATCGTGTAGAAGGACGATAATCTGTATCTGATTATACTAGAACAAATTTCTAAGATCCTTCATTTGTTCACCAGCAGGGGCGGTTTCTCCATTGGTTCATTTGTACAGTGAACACCCAGTTAAATTTCATAAAAACACATTATTTTAAAATTAGATAAATAACATAAAAATATAAATTTAATTTTAATATTTTATTTTCATACGTGTTGTCGTGTTAATCTATATTTTTTGGTACATCATTGCCCTCTGGCTGATCGCGTCTCTGTGGCACAGTATACCTAAGTATACTGTGTCTGTTGCGCATTATTATGAGTAAGCCTAACACTACTGAGACGATATGGCGAATGCATATAGCTAAATAGAGAAGACAACACGCCAACAAATCTTTCAAACTGCAGAAGAACACATTAATTGGCGCGCCGCTCACAAACAAGGTTGCCAAACCAGTTTAGCCAGTCTAGTACAATTCACAATTGTACTATATGTAGTACATTTTGCGTGCATCAGTTTTCACGTGTAATATACATTTATATTTACTACATCTGTGGTCTATTGTGTTCCTTGTTTGGGTTCGTTATCAATAAATACCCTCTTTTTTCTCCTTCAATTAAATAGAATTCGAAAAATCTAGTGACAAATCTGGTTCATAACAAAAATATATTCTGGCAACACTGTACCAAATCAAACAAACTATCATTTCATCTTCTGTCATTCCTCTACTAAATTAAACTAAAATTATTTTATTTGTGTTTATTTAAAACAATGTGACATTAATAAATTGAAAGTATGTGTGTCAATTCAACGATTGTCCCGAAAAACGTCTTTGAGGCAAGGTAAATAATAGTATAGTTGTTGTTTATTTAACTATAATGAAGTTTTACGAATCTAACTTGTTTTATATTTTGTTTTAGTATCTAAGACCATTCTAGGGTCTATTTTGTACGCAACTGTAAATACTATAAAGTAAGAAGTAAGCAAAAAATTAGTAAATTTTTTGCTTCCGACAAAACCCGCTACTTATATAAAATTTGTGATACAAATTAAATGGTATGTGGAAAAAGAATACTTAGAGACATAAAATGCCTGTGTGTAAGAATACTTTCTTAGAATAAAATGTAGATATATAAATTGAACAATAATTTAATTAAAATATATTTTTAAAGACAAAGTTAGGAAAATATTTTTATGATTTTTTTAGGTATTTTTTTTTTTCTGTTTTCTTTATTTCTTTTGGTTTTTCTTTTTTATTCCTAATCTATGGTTTATTTGAAGATCAATGATAGCAAAAATTTTATGACCCAGGAGATAAACCCCAATATAACATCATAAATGAGTAACGGAGAATTTCTAGCATTATTTTTTCCAAAATAAAATTTTTGGTTTTCTTCCTAAAATTTATAAAATTACCAATTTATTTCAATTCTTGTTTTAACTTTTCTAGTCATTTTAATCAACAAAAATAAGGTAAATATGTAATTTCTACAGGTAGAAAATATTTACAATTCAAGATCAACTTAAGTAGCCCTCAACTTTCTTAGAAATGGTTAAAATTTCTAATCGGCAAAAAGTGTTAAGCAGATTCTAAATTATTTTGGTTAAGATTTACATTTCTGTTTGTATATTTCTGTGATTGGAACACGCAGAACTGTTAGTTCTGTAATAATAGGCGATATTAAGTGAATTTGTGCAATAAATAGGGTACAAACGTCTAATTATACTCTTGTGAAATTGAAGTGCAATTTAACCGTGCATATGAAAACTTTAGTGTTAAATATACATGACGCTCTTGTACATGAACATTTTCATAGTACTGTTCGGAGTATAGTTTCTAAGTGTTTAAATATGACCGGAGTTGGAGAAGCAACAATTTATAGACTTTTTAAGCAACTAGAGGAAGGAAGTATTACAGTAGCACCTAAAACGTCAACTGGGAGAAAACCCATTTAAATAGATGGTACTATTAACTGATCCGAAGAAAAGTACATTCGTTTTATTTACAAAAAACAATACCTACTTTGGATAAACTTTTACCAGACATTAATGGAGACGAAACTTTGACAAACGGTAAAAGAGACAAATTGTGGAAAACTTTACATGAATTAGACTTCGTTTGGGAGAAGAACGATAGAAAATCTGAGCTCATAGAAAAAGATGAAATTGTTTGTTGGAGGCATCAATATTTAAGGGAAATTAGAAAATTAAGAAGAGAAGGCAAAAATATTTTTTATTTTGACGAAATATTTTGTAATTGTCACTCATATTGGAAGAGATAAAGGATTTGTTGATAGAGGCTTGTTAGAATTTGTTTCAAATTCTACGAAAGGCTACCATGAAGAAATAACTGCTGATGTTTTGAGGAATATTTCAGTCAAATGATAGATTTATCACCGACCAATTCTGTAATACTTATGGACAATGCGAGTTACCATTTAAGATTAAAGGAACCGTTACCTAACACTAAATGGAAAAAGCAAGAATTCTTCGATTGTAAAAACCAAAAAAATAGTGGCAGAAGAGGGATTACTCAAAAAAGAACTATTGCAGTTATGTAAACAACATTCACCAAAATTTAAGAAGTACAGTGTAGATTAGCCATACTCAACCTACGGTACGCGGGCAGCATGCGGCGCTCTTAGTTTTTTTGCGGCCAGAAACACTATTAGGAAGGTGATTTTTAAAACTATAAGTTTCCGTTTTTAAAATCTTGAGCGAAATCATTCATGGATCACTGCTCTAAATATCACGCTAATTTTTAAATAAACGTTTAAAATTCGTGGGGAATGTAACCACCGTGATCGACAACAATCAGTCACATTCTAAGCTAATGTGGTGGATAAGATTACAGTTGATTTACCACATTGCCAAGTCTATCTAAATTACTTTCTTATAGTTATCAGCAAATAAGAAACTTCTAATATTCCTGTTAATTATTGTTAATATTAACTGAATTATTAAGTACGTGTAAGATCGGGTTGAAGCAACTTTTGAAATACTACAAACCAAATATAATCTTTGTTAATCAATTATATAAAAAATAAGTACAGTGATAATAAAAAAATCGGCCTCAACGTGGCAACCGCGCTTAGCTGCATCCCATTCATAAATTGTTCATGACTTATGACGATTTACTATCATTTGTATACAAGGTTAAGTAGTATCAGTTGTCAAATCGTCTTTATTGTTTCTTATACTTTTTGGACAATATTATACATTTTATTCTGCAAATATAGTTAGAAAGTGTGAAGAATTGTATTATCTAAATCCAAATTTATTGTTCTACAAGTAAGTTTAAATTGAAGTAAATTATAGGTTATATTTTTTAATCATTGGCGTATCTGTAGTGTATAAAATATTTGTACATTTATAAACAAGCATATATTTATTTTTTCTTTTTAAATTACATTTAAAATTGATACTAATAACTGTTTCAGGTTTCCTGCAAATTTTAAGAGAAAAAAAGCTTGGTTTGGTATTTTGGAAATCAATTTGGAACGGGTGCTCTAGCCATTTTGAGGATAGCAATTTCTTATTTACATCGAATATATGAACAAAATCAATATCAATTTTTCATATGTACTATCCAGTTATACTTCATATTTGTAGAGTTCAATCGCAATTGTTGTTCAAAACAAAGCAATGCATAAAATATTACCATGTCGTCAGCAAAGCTATATATTTTGTTGTCCTATGTTAGCAGAGAATCAAATTGTTTTGGTAAATTATAAGCAACATTGGTTCCAAAACTGTCCCTTGAGGGACACTACTCGTAATAGTTTGATCACTATTTAGATCCTGCTTGATTTTTACTTTTTGTTAAGTAGCTTGCAAATACAATATTAACAGTACCCCTCACTTGTATGTCTTCTAAAGATGGTTAAAGTAGGGTATGGTCCACAGAGTCAAATTTTTTTGCTAAATCAATAAATACTCCAATTAACGGTTTGTTTTTGTCTAATGTTTTATTAATATTATTCGTTAAACACTTAATTGCATCCTGGGTTGTCTGAAGCCAAATTGTGAGTGATTTAATTTTATGTGTTTCCCCAATTTTATTGTTCTCTCAACAATTTTAGCAAGATTTGATATTGTAATTGCCTATTTTAGACTTATCTCCATTTTCAAATATAGATGTAATGATAGATAATTTAAGGGCTACAGGAACAATTCCGAGAAGAAATATTTTATTTCTTATATAGGTTAGATAGAGGATGGGTTATATATTCTAAAATTAGTTTTAATTTCTCTTCTTTTAAACCATCATTTCCTGGTGCTTTTTTGTTTTTTAAATCATATATTATTCATATTAGGGTCCGATTACAATTAGAAGAACAATGGCTACGTCATCAATTGGCAGAGTAATTTGTTGGCTGCAGCGGCCTTCTGAGGGTTAAGTGGCGTGTTAATATTATAGGAATACAGGAACAATACTTTTAAACCTAACAACTTACATATTCTTTATTTGTTGATAGTAATAGATGATATATATTTGAAATTGGAAATCATAGCTGTGTTCTTCTTATTGTAATCGGATTTTAACTCTCTTGGGTATTAGTTGAAGAGAAAAATATAGAATGGGTATTTATGTACCTTGGTGGTTTGTAATTGTTATTATTTATTTTATTTGCCAAGAACTTACATTAACGAAATATTTATGAAAACTCTCTGATATTTGCTGCGCATCCAAACTATTTTTGTCGGTTCTGGGGTAGTTAATACTTCGTTTATTGTTTTCTACATTTGTGATGAGTCATTTTTTGTCCTTGATTTGTTTTTTAAAATAATCTGTTTTTGTTACGTAAATTCAGATAAACAGTTGAGATCCGAAAAACTAAAATGCAATTTTGGAAATATGAAAATGAAAAATCCCCAATTCCGTTTAGAAATTATACCCTCATATCCCCAAAGTTAAAAAAAACCAAAGAAAAATTGAAAGAATTGAGAAATAAATAAAGAATAAATGATTGCACCGGCCGAGGTTCCAGGTTCAACTCCTTTCCAATAAAACAAGAACAGTTTTAATTCAGTTTGTGTCCTCTTTACAATTATTTAAACTGATTTTAAAAGTTTTAATATATAGGGTGTTACTTTAAGGTCATTTAAATTTATTAAATTTTTGTTAATCCCGTCCTGTTGCTTTTTATAGCTGGTACGTTGTTTGAACAGTTGATGCAAAATATTTGCACTAAATATGAAAAACATATGAGAAGTTTTTTATTTATGGACCCATTAAAAATTATATATTTATAACCACCACCTCAGTGACCTTCGTTCACCGTTAATTTATTTTCTTTTCCCGAAGAAACACCTTGTGTGACATTCCCTGTCGGCATAGTACCGTTTTTCAGATTAATAAAAGGTTTGTTCCAACATGCGCGAAAACAGTAATAATACCCGTACAAATCGTGCGCTCTACCCAAAAATTGTATACAGCGCTTGATTTGTACGGTAATATTACGGTATTCGGGCGCGTTGGAATAGTCCTAATTTATTACTGTAAGATCTCGTTCTTGATTTGAAATATTTTTATCTTAGAAAACTATATTGCTACATCGCACCTACAAGTCTATTTCAAACTTTCAAAGTCAAATTTATAAACTGGAACTTTGCATCTCCAATTGTAGCATTCAGTCCAACCCTGGAGGATACTTTCACATTCTGCGATTCCCACGTAGCAGTAACCACCCTCTATATGCTTTCTGTTTGATCCGAGACATTTTCTGTAAGACTGTGGACCAAACCGAAGCATTAGTTTGACGAAAACGGCCGGAAAATTCACATCACAGCGACAAATTCGCTGGCTCGTTGTAGTTGATACCTAGAGGCATACAGCTTTGCTCAAAGACTTGCATATTATTTATTGCGTTCCTACGCCAAACATTGTATATCGTTTGGTATCGAGGGGATTCACACTTGGGGCTGTTTTGGGGAAATTATTAAGGTCGACAAGGGATTTCTCTCTGAGTGTCTACTACCTTAAGAGCAATTAAATAAAAATATTTAATTACAAAGTTTATGTTGTAAATAACTTTCCTTTATATGATACAGTTAATTAAGGAAAATGTTGGTTGCAGGTAAATCTAGGTAGGCTGAGAATGTGGGTTGGTTGAGTTTAAAATGTCAGTTAATAGATCGGAGAATCAGTACCAACTCAACTGGTAATTAGTAGAAATTTTATTTACAGTTACACCTAGTTAGGTTTTTATTACTGCTTGTTAGAGATCATGGTGTCAAGAGTGTTCGATTACTAGGCATTTAAAAAGGCAATTTATTTTAATTTGAATTTTATTTACAGTCACGCGTAGTTAGGGTAAGGTTGCCCAATTTGGACCAGTTCTGACGTTATTTGTTATAGCAATTACAAATTTTAGAAAATGATAGTTTAAATTGCTCCATATTTCATTACAGTTTTGAAAACATATATTTTTTTAAAAATTTTAGAATAATGTCTTTTGGTTTAAATTTAACTTTTTAAAACCTTTATAAGTGGTGCAATTAAGGCAACCGGTTGCCTAATTTGTACCAGATGATTTCCTAAATTGTACTATCCTTTATTACGTACATAATATTATATTTTGGATTGAAATAATCAATCACTAGTTTTAATAGTTTATTAGATAGTAATATTAAAAATAAAACAAGATTTGATCGATAAGAAAACTTATAACTTAAAACAAATATAAATTCTGTTAAAATAAAAAAAAATGAGAACGACTTTCTTTGGTATAAAAAAATGCTGCAATATATTTAAGAGCACATATCACATATGTAATTGTCTGAAGCATCTGCACATGATTCATGTACCCATTGTTTACATCTTATGCATTAAATCATATTTTCTATTAAGCATTCCGTACAAATCTTGCATTACCATTCACTTTGGTCATAATTTACGGATACTAAAATATCTTCATTTGTTGATGATGATGGTTGTTGTTGTAAGTCGTATTGTATTTGAGAATTTTCTTTTTTTGACCTCTTATTTCCTTTCGAAATTGATTTTCCTCTTGCTGGTTTCTGTGACAACTTAACCCCAAAATTCTTCTTCTTTTTCTTCTTCTTCTTCTTTTCTTCTTCTTCTTCTTCTTCTTCTTCTTCTTCTTCTTCTTCTTCTTCTTCTTCTTCTTCTTCTTCTTCTTCTTCTTCTTCTTCTTCTTCTTCTTCTTCTTCTTCTTCTTCTTCTTCTTCTTCTTCTTCTTCTTCTTCTTCTTCTTCTTCTTCTTCTTCTTCTTCTTCTTCTTCTTCTTCTTCTTCTTCTTCTTCTTCTTCTTCTTCTTCTTCTTCTTCTTCTTCTTTCTTCTTCTTCTTCTTCTTCTTCTTCTTCTTCTTCTTTCTTCTTCTTCTTCTTCTTCTTCTTCTTCTTCTTCTTCTTCTTCTTCTTCTTCTTCTTCTTCTTCTTCTTCTTCTTCTTCTTCTTCTTCTTCTTCTTCTTCTTCGTCTTCTTCTTCGTCTTCTTCTTCTTTTCTACGACATTTTGTTTTACTTCCAGTTGCTCTTTACAGGTAGTGGATGTAATAATTTCAGCCGTCTGTGCGCTTTTACTCATTTTCTGTTTTTTAACTTCACTAACATGAGGAAAAGGAAGAATATCTATAATTAACATATTTAAATTTTTTGTTGCCTGTGTATCAATTTTGTCAGTGTTAACGACGTCAGATACTCTGTGAACATCTACCAAAACTTGAA
Source organism: Psylliodes chrysocephalus (assembly GCA_927349885.1). Lineage (NCBI taxonomy): Eukaryota > Metazoa > Arthropoda > Insecta > Coleoptera > Chrysomelidae > Psylliodes > Psylliodes chrysocephalus. The sequence continues at coordinate 28,537,796 of OV651822.1, read as the reverse complement.
TTTGTGGTGGCTCTCCACTATTGGAATTTCGATTGGCATCGTCTCAATTGAAATATTTTCTTTATCTGTCAATAGTTCTGAAGGTAGCAAATCAGCATCAGGAAAAACATCTCTATTTACAGGCTATATCCCACATTTGCGAAAACCGTTCGTAGCATTTACTATAGCAGCAGCTTTGCCATAAGCTTCATTAAAAAGGAGAGTAACATGAAATTGCGCAACTCCATTCCAGCATGCTGTCTTAATCACTTTTAATTGTCTTGAATATAGTATGTTTCTAAAGGCTTGAAAACCGAAACATCTAGGGGTTGAAGCCGATGGGTCGTGTGGCCTGGTAATTGTAAAATAATTAGACCATTGTCACGGGCCAAAACTATAGCATCATAATTTTAAGAATGGTTAGTATGACCGTCAATACCAAAAGAACTTTATTTTCCTTTGTAGGCTTAACCACTTTAATAAAAAAATTTAACCAAGTAACAAATAGCCCAGAGTTAATGTAGCCTGTGTCTGATATCTCCAACAAACAGCCAGGTGGTGCTTCAATGATCAGTTCTGCTGACATTCGTTTTTTCTTAAATATAATCATTGGTGCGACAAATTAACCTGAGGCACTTGCGCAAACAACCATCGTAATGTTGACATGTCTTTCTCCACTGGCAATAGTACCAACTTGATGTTTGCCCCTTTTTGACTAAAATTTTTTGATTACTTTTTTGGACTGTCGAGATCCTGACTCGTCTACATTATATATTCTTGTGGCACTCTAATTTATTTTCGTCGATGATTTTTTTAAGTTTATTTAAGAAATCTGTAACTTTTTTTTTGTTAACTCTTCTGCAACGTGCTAATGATGTTGATTCTGGTTGCCTTAATGAAAGGTTTGGGTGGCGTTTCATAAAATTGTAGTACCACTTCTTCCAGCCATACCCTTTCTTTTACTAAAAATTATGATTTTTTTCTGCGAATACTTCCTCTAAAGCAAGATATGTTTTTTTTCAGCCCTGCTTCCACCTGCACAGAGAAAACTGTAGGCCTACCTAATATTTTTTTACCGTTTAAAGCCCTTTTATTCGTTGCTGCTAGATGTCTCTTGAAAGTAGGCTTAGGACCTTCGTACATGGTACATATTCATTTAGACCAATATTTTCTGCTTTATATTTCGCAATGGCTTCTTTCATATTTTCCTCTGACCACTGACAATATTTTCCCTTTCCGTTTTCTAAGAGGTGGCATTCTAAAAAAAACATGAATGAGTCGGTTTAAATTGTACCGGTACAAATTAAGAAACACATTAGGCATCTAGACAAAATTGGAAACTTTTATTCACAATTCGTTAAGTTTTTGAGGTTTTATTTTAAATTTGTTCGAAAAAGTGATAAATATAGTTACTTTAGACTTGTACTAATCAAATCGTCCTAAATATCATAGATTTTGTTAAACCTTAAGAAAATGTAGTCGAAACTTACTTGGAAATAGTATAAATTATTTAATCACTCTTTGCTCTTCGAAACCATTCGGGATGGTACAATTTAGGAGCTGGTACAATATAGCCGACTTTCCCATACATATACCAGGTGACAGAGAAAACCATATTAATCTTTTTTATTATGAAGTTATTTGGATAAAATTTAGTACAAACTACTAGACATAATTTTAAATTGACACTTATACATATGTTTCATTTTTTAAATGGAATAATCTGTATATTTTATGTTTTTGGAATATACGGTTTAAAATATATTTCACAGTGTTACCACAATTTCATTTTTCAGCAAAAAAAAAATTTTTTCCAAAAGTCTGTGGACTAGAAAATAATGTTCTAATAGCCTCAAATAACTCAAAACAAAGATAACTAAAAATATTTAAGATATCAATGGGTTTCCACTAAACATTTAAAAAAATATTTTTTTTTGTATTTTACTTTTGTATTGCACACTGAGAGAATTATATTTAAAAAGTGTTTTGTTGAGAAATTTCTTGCTACCACAAATAAATTTTTAGCTACAATTAAAAAATATATTCATGCAACTAAATAAAATGTGTTTTTTAAAGTAGTTTTGTCGCCATACCGAAAACAAATTGTTACCTGTGCAAATATTTTTTTTCAGATATAGAACCAGCAAAAATAATTTTTGCTTTTTAAAAATAGTTTTTAATTACCAACATTTATTTTGTGTAGTAGAAATTTACAATAATTAATACGTTTATTCTCGATCATAACAATTCGCTTTTTAAGTCCAATAAAAAACATCTTTAAAAAATAACGATCTGTTTTGATAGATAACTTTTTCGTTTGTGTTAGAGAACATTTTCGAGTATTCGGCGTACTCCGTTCCAGTCCGTTCTCGGTATATCGGCTGACAGAGACAAGCACAAGCAGTGATTGTGATTTGATTTAGTTTTAATTACCTAGCCACTAGCCAAGATCTATCACGTTCTGTTGGCACATCGGTAGGTCTGACGCCATTTTTACAATTTTGCATAATTTATTGTGTTCGTTTTCCAATGGATTATACAGACACAGCTCAATAATTGGGGACTTCAAGATTAGTTAAACATTTAAGGGTAAGTACATAACGTATAATACCTAACAATACTTACTAATTTATCCGTTTCAAATGTATTGACCCCTCACTTTAACGTTAATTAAGGAAAAAACAGTAGATATCAGAAATTTCTTTCCTGATTTTGACGGAACTTGGCAAGCTATTTTGAGTACTGAGGGTTAAATGTTTAAAATTAAAATCATTTGTTCCAGTGGCGTTAACAGATATTTCTATAACAAAACACATGTATGGCAGTGTTTTTTAATATTTTTAATAAATTAAGAAATAGAAAACAAACATTTTTTGTAATTTACTTTTTTTGTACCACATTTTGGCAAATTAAACATGTACATCTGTATACCGTTTAGGTTTACATGAAATGACCTAGAATAAGAAATAAGAATTAGTAGAAAATATGGCAAACTTTTATCTTTTTAGGTACCTTATTTTATTTCATTTTGTTTGGAAATTGATATTGCGCATGCCCCAAATGTTTCCTGTTTTAAATATTCCGGCTTAAGTTTTTTTAATCAATCTTGACAGTGTTACAAAGGATTCGGAAGACTGATTCATTTTTTGTTGCATTTAAAGGTATAATCTTAGCTTCTACAGACCTTAAAAACCTAAAATTAAACAGTTCTCAAAAATACCTGAACATTAATTTTATCTAAATTCTTAACTTATTGAGCTAGGGGAGAAGGTTTCTAGGATCCACCACTGGTGCTCAAATTTACTAAATTTTAAATTGCGTTTTTAAAATAGTATTAATAAAATAGGTTTTTTTTCTAGATATTAAGGAAGGATCGGTTGGAATGGCCCACCCGTATATAGAATAATGTTATGTTTTTATGTTACTCCTAATAGCATGATTTTCTTATTCTATTCTACCTATATTATACTAAACAGAATAGAATATAATATATTTAGAATAAAATTTCTTTTAAACACAAACAATAAATACCGGTTTAATTTGAAACTACTAACTAAATAAGTTTAAATTATAAAATAACATGTAATTTATATTACATAACCAACTTGATTTTTAAAATTCAAATACATTTTTGAAATGTTTAGCAATATAACTAATATATTAATTATAAAATAATCGGTCTCTTTTGAAACCCTCCCTTTCCTATGTTGATCTGTATTTCCACCACAGGTTAAATAAAGATTTATATAAATTATATAGGTAATATATTGTAAATTTAAATATATATAGGTTTTTAATGCACGGATAAAAGGTAATTTTTCTATTTTACAGAACTGGTTTCATTATGAACAAATATAGAGTTCAGTTATCCTCGGTAAAACTGAAAATTTGACATTTAATACATGCAAAACATCTTGTATTTCGACTGTACTGAATTTTATTTGTTTATAGAAAAATAGCCCTAAGATCCGAAGAAACCAGCCCTAAATAGCAAAATTAGTATGACAATTTAAGATATAGCGCACTTTGTTATTTAATATGGAATACCCTGATTATTTTCAGTTAATGAACTATTTATTTTTGAATATTTTTGTTTTATTATTTAAAATAAATACTTACTTTAAATTGTAACGGTATGTCTTTCATACCGTTATTTTTCAAATTCTTTTGTCCCTTGCCTTCGATGACAATTCTGCGTCTGTCACTTTCTTTTTGAATTTGGACTTTGAATTTGGACTAATTCAGATTTATCAAGATGATCCTCTAATAAAGAAATTATTTTTCATTTGGAAAAGCAATTAGATTAAATATGGTCAGTTCGGAATATAATATTTTTTGATTATCAAAGATTAACGAGTTTTATATTTTTACCTTTTTGAGGTTATTTTTTTTGTGAGTCGAACGTTTTGAATATATTAGTTTCTATAAAATAAATATATTTTATTTTTATTATTCAAAATGTTCGTCTCATCCATCCTACCTATACGGTTATCCATTAAAAGGTCGAAATACTTTAACTATGCTATAAATGGTTTTATTAGAAGATTAAGTTGGATAATCGTTTTTTTATTGAAAGAAGAAGGATTTGGATGATCGTTTTTTTATGGGAAGTTTATTTTGAATGATCGTTTTTAAGAATGAAGAATTATTACATTGTTTTATGAACAAGGATTTGCTGATTTGCATATTAATGAACGTCTCGGGGTTATAAGAACATAATGAATGATTAATATCTAGAAGATAGTAGTTAACATAGGCTGTTTGAAGATATTTATTCGTAGATGATACCTGTTCTACCCCTTTCTGAAGCCTTACCTCCTTTTTATTGTACCGAATACTATTTTAGAATAGTCATTTTATTATTAGAATTTCTTGTAGATTAGATTTTGGCTTTCCCGTATTTTCTGAAGGCACGTCCTTTATATAGAATTTTTTGTTTATATATTTTCAATAATTAATTTTATACGAAGAGATATGCGAATTTAAATATGACGGCGTCAATTTCCTAATTTCAGGGTACTTGAGTTATTATATCCTAGTACCTTATTTACGACTCTTATTACAGAGCTTTAATCACTTAAATTGTAGAAACAACATCATCGGTTACAAAAGAAATGCCGTAATTGTTTTAAATCGCTTTAACTTGTACTTAAAAAAAAAAAAAAACTAAAAATGAATAACAGTGAAAACTCAACAATGATAACTAAAATACTTAAGTTAGTTAGTTAGTTTATAAGTTATTATAACTATTTGATATAAAATAATACAAACAGGTTAAATAAGTGTACTAGTTTTAGTGTAAACAAGGCACACCTACAAATAATATACGGTGCTGACACGCAGGGGTCACTGAAAGATGAGTAAATCATCAAAATGAGGCATTTCCAGATGAGGTATGAAAACTCTAAACTCATCAGGCCTAAAGATCATCAGGCCTAAAGATCATCAGGCCTAAAGATCATCATGCCTAAAGATCATCCAGCCTAAAAAAATTACCTATGGAAGTGAATTAATAAAAGGAGAAATATATTTATAAACAAACAAATTTTTAATACTTTTTTCTATTCAATCCTTTAAACATTTTTATTTCATACATATAAATATATTTCAGGTATATTTTTACATTATTTGGATTCTACTGAATCTATACTGAGATTTTTATCAGAGATTTTGAACTCTGCCATTTGGCAAACTATTTGTATTTATATATTTTTTTTCCTTCTTTGTATTAGGTACTTAGTTTGGCCAATAAAAGCATTTATTATTATTATTATTATTATATTTTTAATGATACTAAATATTTCGGTGATAAAAGAAGGATAATTTCAACTATTTTTTTTAGGATATTCTCCTATCCCGTCGCGGCAAAACGGCTTTCTTTTCCTTACCACTTAAATTTTTTATTAATTTATTTTAAAGCTTTAATACCGATTCAAAATTTTTTATTAAGAGTTTCCAAAATGAAGCTATATGCGGGAAATTTTCAACCAAACGGCAACACTGCACAATATATTGATTTCAAGGCAATTTTTTTTGTATTTAATCTTGATTGAGCTGCTAATAATGTCGTTTGAGAACAGGCAGTTAAGTATAACAAGTTGTATGTAATTCATAATAAAAAGACACACTTTTTATAATATGTAGTTTTATTAATAATGTTTTTAGAATGACACTGACTTTGTAGCGTATAGAAATATAGATTTTATTTAATATAGGTTTCTATTACATATTTCTGTTAATATCTTATAAATAATTACGCCTGACAACACCATTTTGTAATGACAACCAACACAATTATCTAAGAATTTGGTCTTCTTTCCTTGAATTTCACAAGGAAATTTTCTTTAAATAAGTTTGTCACTACCGATGGTCAATAAAAGGGCCATGTACAAAAAATACTTGGCTGGCTATCTTCTTAGCTAGCGAATTAGCAAGATGGTCACCTATCGATGTGGCGCGGCGTGACCATTGTTAATGGATACTTCGGCCAAAGCTTCATGACAATCTAGTACTGATCCTGAGTAAATTAATGGTATGTCCAAGGTGAGTAGTGTTTGCCTGCTACCTGTATATGCTACCTTTTCAGTAATATTGTTTCTGGTAACTTTCTTTGCTGTTTAAGGATCTGGAGTATATTCCACTTTCTCCTTGTTATGTTTAGAACCATCGGTGTAAATATGAATCGTACCTGCCACTTTAGGCTCTTCTCTTTCTTTTGTTATAACTTTATATGGCTTATGGAAGATATATTTCTGTGAGATGGAGTGCATGTTCGCTTAAAGATCTAAGAATTTGGTCTTCGGTACAATAGACCAGATTATTAATGTCTTTGAGAGGAACACTATATTCGATTTAATTTACTGGTAAAGGACATAATAATAGCGAAATCTAAGAACATAATATTAAAATTTTAGTATATTTTTTAAACAGAGGGCGATAGCTATGCCTCGAGGTTAATATTAAGTTTTTTTTTAAATTGTAACCAGGGCAATTAAATTTTAGATGATTCTCTTCATTTGTAAATATCACAGCAATAAATTAAACTCTAAACTGACTTGACTGGGACAAATCATTCAAATTCTCATGAATATTCAGAAAGCTCATGAACAATTACACAAAACACGTAAAAACATTTTACTACCGAGTACTAAAATTCTGAAATCCACTTGAGACGCGTTTTAAACTCAAAGACCCTATTTATGTAACGAAGGGTATCATATAAATTCTAAACGTTTCACGTATAAACCTTCTACAGGGTTTCCAAAATTGCTGTGCAAGATGATTAGTTAAAATTTTTACCTATAGGATTTTCAAATATAAATAGAAAAATCTATAATTTCGAACATTGCGAGCTTCTGTCTTATCAAAATGTAAGTTAGGAATTACAGGATGACCCTATTTTAAAGAAGGTTAGGTTTTTTAACTCCTTATCACAGTCTTTTTGGAAAATGATAATGAAAATGATACATTCACATTATCATTGCACAAATGTTTTTAACAATAGTATATATTATTAAAAAATTTGTAGTTTATTCCCTAGTGGATATAAGAATATAGTGAGTTTTTCCTACATTAATTCTATAAAAATTTTCTAGTTTGTTTCCTCTTTTTTATATTGATTACTTGTTCAACATTTTTTCAACCCTTTTTTCAATATTCGTTTTTATTCTATCTCGATCTTATTACATTAGCAATCGTTTTCAATTGACCTACTTTCAGTTTAGTACATTAATTTGATAAATTTTTTAGTATGAATATATACTAGTGATTAGTGGATTAGTTTTGTTATTATTTCGTAAATTAAATTATTGGTTCATCTTACCAGCAATAGAAATCCACAAATTTCGTTTTCTCTTACCAATTAAGCGTATCAGAAGATGAACTGATACACTTCAAAACCGGGTCGCAATATACAAGAAATACATAATATATTTGTGAGATTTAAAGGACCTTTTTTATTTTCTACCTTTTCAATATAATAATAATTATTTGGCCTAAATCAGCGTTTACGACCCAAAAATTACTTCGTCGTCTGGGTTGTGAGCATCGGGACTTTATATATGCCACTCGCTAAATTATCATCAGACATGCCATTTTTAAAAACACTGTGGCCACATTACTCTATAAATCCCCAAAAATTGGAGAGAGGTAAAAGTGGAATTTATACCCAAACCTGGAAGGATGGATTACACTGTCCCAAAAACATACCAACATAGTCTGACATCGTTTTCCATGGAGACATTGGAAAGGCTATGCGAAAGGTACATAAGGAATGCAGTGATTACAACAACACCACTATACCCAAACCAACATGCATACACCCCAGGCAGGTCTGCTGATTCAGCCCTTCGTCTAGTTGCTGGCCGGATAGAAAGATCCATGGACAACAAGGAGTCCGCCTTGGGTGTTTTCATAGACAAAGAAGGTGCTTTTGATAAAACCTCCTTCCCAAAGATTCACTTACTAACCAACAGGAATGTTTCACAAATGGTTAGTGGGTGGATACATAACATGCTCTCAAAGCGAACAGTAAACATAAGTGTAGAAAATGTGAATATAAGAGACTTGTTTGCGAGGGGATGTCCACAGGGAGGGGTGCTATCACCTTTACTGTGGAACATGGTCCTCGACACCCTCATCAGCCGCCTTAATAATGACAATCACTACATAATAGCATATGCAGATGACCCTGGCCATTCTGCAAACAGAGATAAAAATGCAAGTATCTCTAAAAATTATAAAACAGTGGTCAAGGACCATTCACTGTCTATCAATCCTAAGAAGACAGAAATGGCCCTTTTCACAAGGAAAAGGATGAAAATGGAATTAAAACCTCCAGAACTCCTAAACACAAAACTAAACTTTGCAACAGAGGTGAAGTACCTAGGTCTCATCTTTGACACTAAGTTAACATGGAACTCGCATTTAGAAAACAGAGTTAAAAGAACATACATTGCTTATGAACAATGCCGCCGAACCGTGAGGCGCACCTGGGGTTTCTCCTCCAGAGGCGCTCGATACGCTCCCACTGCTTCAAACGAACATGGATTCCATCTTATCGAGATATAACTTCCATAAGCCATATGAAGTTAAAGTAGAACAAATAGAAGAGACAGAAGTAACAGGTACGATTCAGATCTACATCGATGGTTCTAAAACAAAACAAGGCTCAGGATGTGGAATATACTCCAGATTCTTAAACCTAAACATAAAAATGGGCTGTGAGCAATAGTGCCAGTGTAGTTCAAACAGAGCTAACGATGATTCTCATAGCAGCAAAAGAAATAACCAGAAACAATATCACTGGAAGGAACATGCTCATCTATAAACAAACAAGCACTACTCAACGTGAACAGACTACAAATTTACTCAGGGTTAGTACTAGAATGTCACGAGGCTTTGGTCGAAGTATCCATCAACAATGTGGTCACCTTAAGATGGATCAAAGGTAACTGTCTTGCTGATTCACTAGCCAAGAAAGCAGCAAACCAAATACTTTTTGGACCCGGCCATTCTATTGGCCTGACAAAATCGGTAGTGACAGAGATAATTAAAGAACATTTCCTTGTGAAATTCAAGGAAAGATGGGATGAAACAGGAAACTGCAGAGTTGCCAGGGAGCTCCTAAGTTATACTGACAACACTGCAGCAAACAAATACTTCAACATAACTAGACAGAATCTGCGCCTAGTCACAGGCATTCTGACTGGTCATTGCCAAGTAGGGAAGATATTGGTATTAGAGGAAAAACCTTAAGACTATTTGAAAGCTACCTTACCAGCAGATATCAGTCTGTAAAAGTAAGTGGAGAGGAAAGTGATCGAAAGCCAATAAAATACGGGGTGCCCCAGGGCAGTGTTCTAGGTCCAATTTATTCAACATTTATATAAATGGTCTGTTTTCAATTTCTAGTAAGGGCAGAATTGTGGGATTTGCAGATGATACTGCAATCTTCTACGAAGCACCTGATTGGGATGAACTCAAACGCATGGCTGAAAGAGATTTTCTCAATATCAAGACTTGGCTCGACAACAAAGTACTTACTGTAAATTTAGACAAGACTAGATACGTACCTTTCAGCTGCAACATCAGCTGTCTTCCCAAATTTCATCAACTTGACATTTCTATAAATAAAAATCATCTTTCTCTTCAACCTTTAACACAAATAAATTACCTTGGCATATTTATTGACAGTCATCTGAAATGGGAATACCATATAAATTATACCGTAAAAAAACTGCAGCGTATCTTATATAAGTTTAATTTTCTGAAAAGATATCTTTCAGTTAGCTGTTTAACAACTTTGTATTATGCCTTAGTCGAAAGCCATCTTAGATATGGTATTCTAGCTTGGGGAAGCGCACTAAGGTGCCATATCCAAACGCTTGAGATAATACAGAAAAGATTTTTAAAACTTATGTTGTCGAAAGAATATCGATACTCAAGTGACCTATTATATGCCGAAAGTCAAATCATGGATCTTAGGCAAATACACTTCTACTGCATGGCTCAAAAATATCAACTTAATACTAAACATGCTAACTTACCTTCTCACTCCTATCAAACTCGCAATAGAAATCTCCATATCGTGCCACAAGTAAGTAAATCACTTAGTCAACGATCTTATACCTATCTTGCTCCTAAGATACATAATGAACTACCAGAATCAATAAAAACAATTAAATGTAAAATTAAAATGAAAAAAAGCCTTAAAAAATTTATTTTAGAAAATCCACGACAAAAATTTAAAGATATAATAGAATGTAGAAATACTTAACTTGCGTCTGTTTCTAGTCTCAGCTTTAGTTTTTTGAATTAATTGTTTTTTTAACACTCAATAATATAGATTTTGGTTGTCACGTTTTCCCTTAAATTCACTTTAATCTTCTAATTATAAAAATGGATCAATTAAATTTCTCTTATATATTTATATATTTATCCTATTTTATTTATTCTAATTTTAGTTAATTTAGTTTTAGTTATTTGTATATTTTAATCTTGTGTTTTTTTATCTTTACAACATTAATGTTTTTAAATAATAATTTATTGTACTTTTTTTTAAGTTTCATGTATTATAATCGAAACAAGTGAGTACTCACTTATCGAGTGTACCTTTATTCATTCAATTACTTTTAATTTTTAAGCTACCATTTTTATTTTTATAACTATTTATTTTTTGATGAATAAACTACTATTATTATCTCCATATCATAGGGCTATCAGAATCCGCATTCTAGAAACTAGAAAATGAGACCATCGAGCATATCCTTTACGATTGCTCGATGCTCTCATTTATTAGAAGATTTGTGTTCGGCGAGTATAGGCTAACACCGGTTGATATAAGAGAAGCACCTCTTGCCGACGTTGTCAACTACATTAAATCTGTAGGCTGGCTCACGAGCTAGGAAGTGCCTATCATCTTAGGAGGATGCAAAATGGGCCTAATGAGGCCTTAGTACAGTAGGGTAACCCACCTTCCACACGTTACAGATACAGATAGTGATTAGTGGATTAGTTTTGTTATTATTTCATAAATTGAATTATTGTTTCATCTTACTACCAATAGAAATTCACAAATTTCGTTTCCTCTTACCCAATAAGCGTATCAGAAGATGAAGTGATACACTTCGAAACCGGTCGCAGTATAAAAGAAATACATATATTTGTGTCCACATTACTCTAAATCAAAACTGATCATACACTAATACTATTTAACCTTGATAAACATTTTCACGCAGAAACATCTGAAATTTATGCAAAATTATTTCTTTTTCACAACAAAGCAAATGTATCTGTAACGTGTGAAGAGTGGCAAGGCACTTAGGCCTTACTAGGCCCATTGTTCATTATAACAGATTTGATGTAGTTGACAACGTCGCCGAGAGGTGCTTCTCTTATATCGGCCAGTGTTAACCAAAACTCGCTGAACACAAACCATCTATAAAATGAGAGTGTTGGGTATTCATAGAGAATATGATGATCTTATTATCTTATTCGTACAAACTGCAAAGTGCTGATTAAATTATTAATTAAACAATATTAACAATAAAAGAACTAAGGACATAAAAAAAATTAAAGTTAAAAAATTAAAACTTAATACTTTGTAGTTGTATTTCCCCCTCGGTCTGCTATAACTGCCTGTAGACGTCGGTTCATACTATCACCAATCAGGCTACAAATCTCATCTTGTGGGACTTTTTGCCATTCTTCTTCCAGAGTAAAGCGAAGTTCATTTATTGTAGCTGCCGCCACTTCGCGACGTCTAACTCACTTACCAAGCATATCCCAAACGTGTTCTATTGGGTTAAGATCTGGCGAACATGCCGACCAGTTCAATTTATTAATACCAACTTCTTCTAGGTATTGCGTGTGGCCGCACATTATCTTGCATTAGTACAAAATTATCACCGATATGATGAGAAAAAGGTACAACGTGATTCGCTAATATTTCTGCAATCGGTGCGCAGTCAGTAATTATCTACAAAAACTAATTCAGTGCGGGCATCTCGGGATATTTCTGCCCACATTACCACAGAACCTCCCCTGTGGCTAAGATGGGGGCTAAAAGTGTGCTCCATAAACCTCTTGCCGCAATACTCGTTCTCTTCCATCTGGTGAGTTTAAACAGTATCTTGGTTCATCTGCAAAAAAAATATTGCTTCATTGCTTCAAATTCTAATGCAAATGGTCCCTGGCAAAATGCACTCGATGACGTGGAAATAATTTCTCGAACCTCTTGTAGCTGATTTCTTGTTTGCACCGCTATTAAGTGACGGTCCCTTGAAGCATTAAGCCTGATATATCGCTCGTCAACAGCGGTAGTTTTGCGCTTTCTACCACTACCTGCTTTACGCTTGTTTTTGTCAGTGTATCTAAAACGTTTGACTACCCTTTTGACGGTATAGCGATGACCGATGACTATGCAGTAGTCTAGCCACCATATTCAAAATTTCTTCAATGAGAGCAAAAGCTTTTGCACAATCTTCATTACTGTGAACCATGGTCAACCGTAGGTTTAGTGACAGTAGTACGACAATCATCAAAGTCACATCGTGGAATTTGAAAATTACCATTAAAACCCAAACCCAACAAAAAAATAAAAAATCGATAATTTTATTTCAGTCTTAAAAATGAACCAAGGCACATATTGACATAAACCAAAAACCAAAATGTCGAGGAGACATGGTTTTAAAAGAAAAATTATGTTTTAAGAAAAATCGTTAGCAACAGTATCCCACAGGGTTTATAAAAAAAAGGGGGTAAAAAATGTATCGAAATAAGATTAAAAAGATAAAAATTATATCACTTTCGATTAAAATCAAATCTTTTGCCACAGTTTAAAGAATATATTCTTTAAACTGTGCTTTTGCAATGCGTTTTATTGCATCTGAATGTATATTGTAATTGTCAAACAATTTCAATATTTTAAAGCTTTATCGTCCTGTTATAACCCCTGCTTAGCTGTAACTCCTGGTCTTCTGCTCTAACTACTAGCTTACTTCATTCACTGTTTGATTTCCTCTGCTTCATCCAGTCACTCATATTTCTGCACAGCTCCCCTTTCTGCTATTCGATTCCACTTCTTTAATTTAAATAAAACTTTCTTTACCTTTTTTTTATTCTTTTATCTCATCACATACAAATCTTCAACTTTAATATCCATCTATCTTAACTCCAATATAATATTTTCTGACTGACCTTTTTTTTTAAATTTCCTAATTGACAATCCAAAACCTTGCAACAATCTAAAAAAAACTCATAAACATCTAAAATTAAAATTTAAAATTTCCTGTACTGTCATAATCCTAAGGCTATTTTAATTAACTTACCGATGCCAACGATATAGAACGGAAAAAATACCATGAAATGTAACATATATTGATTTTAAAATCAAAACTGGTGCCAATGAACTTTTCGTAACTAGTTATATGATATTTAAGATTATATAACTAGCTACTTAAAGTAGATCATTTTGACACAAATTATGCCAAAACTACAAAAATATCTTGCTTAAATGGAATAAAACTGATTAGACCAATGATTGGACATAACAACATAATCCAAAGAAAATGAACCTGAGCCGCCCTGTAACAGTCACCTAATATATTTAGTCGTAAATCGCATAGCTACAGTGCGGTTACCTTCAGTTTGGGGGAGACGGACCCCCATCCCCTTCACAGAGAGTGGTCTAAGGGGGATGAAGTAGCGACCCTTAACGTGAGGAACGACCGGGCAAAACCGATCGAAGTCAACAGGGTGTGGCGCAAATGCCCACGCACACTGTGTTATGGTCATTTTCCCCTCATCCCGCTACTCAACCCCGTCACGCGACTTCCATGCGAGCACGAACGTGTGGAGTTATCCTGGTCTGATCCCGAGACTCGCCAAAGGTCCTGACAGTTTTACGCAGCGAAAAGGGACGATAAAACTCGGAGGTTTTTCTCGGCTGTTTACGAGATTTTTACTCATAGCAGTTAATAGAGTCTTTAAATTTGCGAAGCCGCTTAAAGTTTTACGAACTACCTATTTAGAATGTACTTTATTAACAAGACTGACTGGTTCAATAAAAAATATGTATATGCGAAGTAGTCAACACCAATTAAAAACCATGTCAACGATGATAATAATAAAATAAACTTTTAAATTCATTTCCTGAATTTCCAGCAAGAACTATGGAGTTATTTCATAATACAACCCTAAAGGAGGATTAAACCAAAGGAAGCTTTTATTTAAATTAAGTGTAAGGGTTAAAGAAAAGGTCCTTTATTTCTCACAAGTCAATTTAATTGGCGACCGGTTTCGAAGTTGTCACTTCATCATCAGGCACACCTAAATGGAATGTCAAGGAGTCAGTTGTAATAAAAACAATTATAAAAGCATGAACGGACTTTAACATATACAAAATAACAGAAAAAACACAAAAGAAAGTTAAACAATAACCTTGACTCACCTTGACTAATTCCATAAAGGAAGCGCTACAAAAAGTTTAACAGAACGAGTTAAAAAAAGTCATGTGTAATAAGTATTTTTTAAAAAAATTTAATGTAGGTTAGGTTAAACCACCAGATGTCTGTTTGAATAAAATAATTAATTAAAACACATTTAAGACAATTATTACCTAAACAACACAAAATAGTTTTACAAGCACAAACAGTTTAAACATTTTTTTAAGGATATAATGTTAATTATTGAAAGTAAAAAGTAAAAAAGTAAAAATTATCAGACTGTCAAGACATCTATCGTAAGTATGTTTCACTTACTTTTATTGGAAAATTCTCATATCGTATAGCCAACTTGTTCAAAGATTCCTTCAGAATTAGCTTTAGAACGTCCAACTCGATCAGTAGCCTATTTGTTAGGAATAAGGATAAGATTGATCCTATGGATCAGTCTGGTGTTTACAAACTAACTTGTTTGAACTGTCCATGCTCATATGTGGGAAGGACCTTTCGTAATTTTAAAATACGCCTGAAAGAGCACACACGCTGTCTTAACACTAACACTACTGGTTTTTCTCACTTTGCTGCTCATTTGTTAGACACTGGTCACGATTTTGATTCTAGCATTGGCTTCGACATTTTGCATATGACTTCTAATAAATTCCTTCTGAATAACTTTGAGAACCTGGAAATTTTAAAAAATATTAAATCTGGCCCCTCCTGCTCTCTGAATGCACAAATTGAATTTATTAGTACCCAAACGTTCTCTGCGCTTATTTAAATTATTTTCAGACTTTTACCCCCACTCATTTGATCTTCAGTCAGTTACTTACCACAATTAACTCTCCCAATTTAGATTTTCTTTCCATTAATTTTTGCCCATTCGCATCTTATTAAATTTTTTAGCTTATTCAAATTCTCCCACGTGGTTGTCATACGCCAAAATTTGACTTTTCTTTTTTGACATTCGTACTGTCAACCTAGTTTCCGTTTCCTGTAACAGTAATTTTTCTTTTTTTTTTCTTCTGATTATCTGCTTCAAATTTCCCTTTTACATATGATTTTTCATATTTTCTTGTTTAGTGTTCTAATTTTCTTGTTAGTATAAATTTTTTTGCTTTCTCATTCTCAGTTTAATATATTTTACTTTCAATAAATTTTGTCACCGCCACCTATACTCACTTTCAGTAAATAACACCTTCGTTAGTACACTATTTATCCGCTAATTTAAAATTTACAGTTTACTGCATTGATTCGTTAAAAAATTTAGATAGATGTCTTGACAGTCTGATAATTTTTACTTTTTTACTTTTTACTTTCAGTAATTAACATTATATCCTTAAAAAAATTTTTAAACTGTTTGTGCTTGTAAAACTATTTTGTGTTGTTTAGTTAATAATTATCTTAAATGTGTTTTAATTAATTATTTTTATTCAAACAGACATCTGGTGGTTTAACCTAACCTACATTAAAATTTTTTTAAAAAATACTTATTACACATGACTTTTTTATCTCGTTCTGTTAAACTTTTTGTAGCGCTTCCTTTATGGAATTAGTCAAGGTGAGTCAAGGTTATTGTTTAACTTTCTTTTGTGTTTTTTCTGTTATTTTGTATATGTTAAAGTCCGTTCATGCTTTTATAATTGTTTTTATTACAACTGACTCCTTGACATTCCATTTAGGTGTGCCTGATGATGAAGTGACAACTTCGAAACCGGTCGCCAATTAAATTGACTTGTGAGAAATAAAGGACCTTTTCTTTAACCCTTACACTTAATCCCTACTACTCACATATGGCTACCCTCACTCCAAAAAAACTTTTATTTAAAGTTGACTTTAAAAGTAATAATTTCGTAATGGATTTCTTAATCTACTTTTACTAAAACATGCATCAACAAAAAAAAAATCATGTTGGTATTGCTGATCTGTGTTGATTTCTACAACAATAACTACAACTACAGAGCTCTAATTTAAAAACAATAAAATAAAAATAAAATAATATTTATTGCTAATAGTACATATACATATAATATTTTATTACAGTATTACATATGAATGATTAAGAATAAACATGGATATTCCGCTGAGGCATTTAACATGCCTGTGTGCAGGAGATCTATAAAATGTGTGCCGTAAAATAATAATGTTTTAAGTAATTGATTTCTTATTTAAAATAACTATAAATTTATGTACTTATAAAAATAATTAAAAACTACACAGAATAAATCATTATAAGTAATTAAATAAGAGTAAAAACAAGACAAGAGTAAAAATAGCAATACTTAAATAATTAAATTACTTAAATAATTAAATTTGAATTTTTTTTTAGAAGTATCTATAAAATTAAAATAAAATATATTTCATAAAGATTATTGTTACTGTAAATAATTAAGACTAATCAAATTATTGAAAATATCTCTATTTTGCTTTATGAACCAGCTCTTTATGCTCATTTTATAACGCCTTAGATTGTTGGCAATAAATTGTATAATCTTGGTGCAAAGTAACTGGGACAACGCTGCCCAATGGTTTTATGGGAGGTTGTAAGATACGCATTTTTTCCTCTGGTGCAGTAGTCATGTGGGGAAAGAGTAATTTTTATTTTATTTTTAAAAACGTTAATTAGAATGTTTTGACAGTACAGTTGTCTCATGTCGAACAATTTAGTTTTAGTAAAAAGTGCCGCACTAGAGTAGGTTATTTGTTTCCTATACATAATTTTTAATAACCATTTTTGTAACGTGTTAAGATTTTTCATGTGACAGTCAGCTGCACCACCCCAAGCAACTATTCCATAATTTAGGTGTGATTGCACCAAGGAAGAGTATACAATTTTGAGTTGTTTTTCATCTAGAAAATCACGTAAGTATCTGAACTTAAAAAGTAATGCTCTAATTTTATTTGTGATATTATTTATCTGCAGGTCCCACTTGAGATGCTGATCTACAATAATACCTAGATACTTAATTGATGTTGATTCTGGGATCTGGATGTCATCTATACTCAGTGGTCCTAGATTTGGTTGATGGTTTATATAAGATGTAAATGACAAATATTTAGTTTTTTCTATATTTAGTGTAAGTTTATTTAGTTGAAACCACTTTTTTATTTCTTTGAAATCTTCGTGAATGATAGCTTTCAGTTCATACCAATTTGGAGCAAAATAAGTTATTACAGTGTCATCGGCGAAGCTGATAATATTTTCTTTAGTATTTAGTTTTAGCAGGCTGTTTATATATAGAGTAAATAATAGCGGTCCGAGTACCGTACCTTGGGGTACTCCATAAGTAACAATTAAGTTAATTACTTGTTAAATTTTATATTTTCCAAGCTTATAGATTAGCTGATTAAAGAAAATAAAACCAAAACAATATGTCAGAGCTTCTACTAAAAGTATGTTTTATAATATCCATTAATGAATCGATAGTTCCGAATAATTTCCACCAAGTAGAGCAAAATTAGATAAAAAGTTATAAAAGTGTATCTAAGAAAAATTTAAAGGAGTAACAAGACAAATGTCATACTTTTTTCACTAAATCTAGTAAATATTGAACATTTTAAGACATTAGCGTTGGGACCAGGGGCTGGTAACTCAAATGGAAAAACATAAGAAAGGTAATTTAGTACCACTCCATTCAACAGGTTGGTACTCGTATCGAAATGTCAGTTGTCAGCGCGTCAAAACTTCAAATTTAGAATTATTAAAATGGCTGTTGTAGTTGAAGGTGTATTGGATTTTGGATTTTGGATTTTCATTCATCTAGATTTATTTTTTAATATCTTCCAATTTTAAGCATGTTTTCAAAAGATGGAAAGATAGATTTCAGCAACGAATAATAAAGCATTTCCAGATATTGGTAGAAATGCAATTTATACCACATATTAAATAGGTATGCAGTCATAATATTAAGAATAATCAAAAAATTTGTAATAAGTGTTGAGAAAAATGCATCTTGCACTGTTTGGCACCAATGGTAAGTAATATTTACAAACTTTTCTTTGATTCAGTGTTAAAATAATTGGTTTATTATTTAAATTTCTTTTTGTTTTCAGTTTTTAAATGATCATTGTTATTGTAATTTTTGCCCAGCTAGGAGAAAGTTAAATTTCAAAAATACCGCCCCTGGCGGCCATATTGAATTTAGTACCACTCCAATTTGATAGATGGCAGCACATCGCCTCAGAATTTTACCATTGAATTTCCCATCTATTCACTTTCCTTAATCTATGGTTGGAACCAAAGCCAAAGTTAAGAAAGAATACTCAGTTATGTATCAAGGTATAAAAGAAAAAAGTAAAAATTACTCTAAAATAAAGAGAAATTATTCCTGTCCTCACAAATTCAGAGGGTGGGTAACCCCCAC
This sequence comes from Psylliodes chrysocephalus, assembly GCA_927349885.1. Classification (NCBI taxonomy): domain Eukaryota; kingdom Metazoa; phylum Arthropoda; class Insecta; order Coleoptera; family Chrysomelidae; genus Psylliodes; species Psylliodes chrysocephalus. The sequence continues at coordinate 28,518,514 of OV651822.1, read as the reverse complement.
GGCACTGAGGCCTCATTAGGCCCATTGTGCATCCTCCTGAGATGATAGGCACCTCCTAGCTCGTGAGCCAGCATATAGATTTAATGTAGTTGACAACGTTGCCAAGAGGTGCTTTTCTTATATCGGCCGGTGTTAGCCGATACTCTACAAACACAAATCTTCTAATAAATGAAAGCGTCGAGCAATTGTATAGGATGTACTCGATGGTCTCATCTTCTTGTTCGCACCCTCTGCAGAGTGCGGATTCTGACAGCGCCATGATATGGAGATGCTTCCATACTTGGCAATGAACATTTAGAATGCCTATGACTAGGCGCAGATTCTGTCTATTCATAGTCAAGTATTTGTTTGCTGCAGTGTTGTCAGGATAACTTAGGAGCTCTCTGGCAATTCTGCACTTTTTTGTTTCATATTTCCTTGAATTTCACAAGGGAATGTTTTTTTAGTAAGTCTGTCACTACCGATTTTGTCAGGCCAATAGAAGGGCCAGGTCCAAAAAGTATTTGGTTGGCTGCTTTCTTGGCAAGTGAATCAGCAAGACGATTACCTTTGGCGTGACCTTTGCTCCATCTTAAGGTGACTACATTGTTAATGGGTACTTCGGCCAAAGCTTCGTGACATTCTAGTACTAACCCTGAGTAAATTCGTGGTCTGTTCAGGGTGAGTAGTGCTTGTCTGCTATCTGTATAGATGGGCATGTTCCTTCCAGTGATATTGTTTCTGGTTATTTCTTTTGCTGCTATGAGAATCCCCGTTAGCTCTGTTTAAACTACACTGGCACTATCGCTTACAGCCCATTATATGTTTAGGTTTAAGGATCTGGAGTATATTCCACATCCTGAGCCTCGTTTTGTTTTAGAACCGTCGGTGTAGATATGAATCGTACCTGCCACTTCAAGCTCTTCTATTTGTTCTATTATAACTTTATATGGCTTATGGAAGACATATTTTAGTGAGATGGAGTCCATGTTCGTTTAAAGCAGTGGGAGCGTATCGAGCCCCTCCTGCTAAAAGTGACGTCTTGCCTCACCAGATCCTACATCAGGTTCTATTCCAGCCATAGGCATGTCATTGTCGTCATAGCAACCTCCTTGATGTAAATATCGAGGGGAGTGAGACAAAGAATGACTTCCATGGCTCTGGTCAGTGTTGTTTTCATGGCTCCTGTTATGTTGAGACATGCTGTTCTTTTAAAATTTGTTCTAGTTTTCGGATAGCTGTTAATTTTTGGGTTTTCGGTAGGGCTCGGAATTGTATTCGGATAATTCGATGATTCGAATATTTGAATACTCAAAATTCGATATTTTTAGATCGAAATTATTCGAATAGTCAAATATTCGAATAGTCGAATATTCGAATAGTCGAATATTCGAATAGTCGAATATTCGAATAGTCGAATATTCGAATAGTCGAATATTCGAATAGTCGAATATTCGAATAGTTGAATATTCGAATACTCAATATTCGAATACTCGATATTCGACTAATTGAACTAGGTATTCGATACTCGAATATTTTACTATTCGAATACTTAAATATCGGAATACTGTAAATGTTCAAATATTCGGATATATATTTTGAATTAATTTATATACCTAATTTATGTTTCTTTTTTATCTGTTGCTTAAAAATAAAGTAGAAGAAAAATGACTAACAAAATTCTGACTTGAGATTCGGGACTAATACGTTACGGCAACAATGTATTTATTTATTTCCTTGTAGTGCTGGCGTTTTATTTGGTAAATGAGAAAAACCCCAACGTTGTTTCACATTCGCACTTTTCACATGCTTGTTTATGTTTGTTAAGTTATAACTTACTAGTTATTTTATTCATATTAGTGGGTGTATGTCTGTCAGTCAACGTTTGTCCGATACAGATGTTAAATATGAGTTCAGAACGCAGTAAGATTTGGCTTTACTTCGATAAAAAAGAAAATCGTGTGTAGTGTAAATTAATACCTTACAATGTCATACACAGAAGTAATACCAGTAATTTGTGGAATCAATTAAGAACCAAGCATCATACCAAAACAAACAGGTATGAATTATACGTTAATCAAATAATCAAATACTCAAACATTCGAATATTAGAATATTTGAATATTCGAATAATCGTATACTCGAATATTCGAATACTTGAATATTCGAATAATCGTATACTCGAATATTCGAATAATCGTATACTCGAATATTCGAATACTCGGATAATCGAATATTCGAATATTCGAATAGTCGAATATTCGAATAGTCGAATAGTCGAATAGTCGAATAGTTGAATATTCGAATATTCGAATACTCGAATATTCGAGTACTTAGAAATATTCGAATAGTGAATAATTTGGGTATTCGAATAAAGTTTCAAACGAATATTCGAATACAAAAATCTGAAAAATTCCGAGCCCTAGTTTTCGGTACCCAGACAACTGCACCGTATGTTAGGATAGGTCTTATGCTAGCCGCGACAACTCTGGGGGAGAAACTACAGGTGCGCCCCACGGTTCGGAGGCATTGTGCATAAGCAATGTACTTATGCTCTTTTAACTTTTAACTTTTAAGAGTAAGTATCTTGAATATTTTCTTATTGTAAAAAATCAACGATATGCAAGTAACAATTTAACGTTAAGGCGTCGTGTTTAAAAAGGTTGTGCAACCAAACATAGTTGCGTGGCCGACGTCAACACAACGTTGTTACACCCTGTTTTGCACCAATTTGGTCAATCATTTTTGGGTTTTTAAAACGTTGCAGTTTTAACTATAGGTAGCAGCAGAGCTGGGGAGGATTTGAATCACATAGGAGAATCCGCGAGCGGTATTCGAATCCTTAAGAAAAAAAGGATTCGTGATCGGGATTCGCCGAGAAAATCCTTAAGGATTCGTATTCGAATCACCAGTATTAGTCTCGCATCCTTTTAGAGACCAAACTACGCCAGCGCGAACGGTTGACTCAAGCTTTGACTTGTGGCGAATTGTAAATTGAAACAGACTGAGACTGAAGACCAATGATATTTATTTAAAAGATAAACGTAGCAATCTACAAATTAATGTCAAAGAAGGCAGCAGAGCACCTAGACAATTTTGAGTTGAACTTTCTTTACCTTAAAATCTTATTTGCACGGTATTACGAATACTAAAAATAGCCAAATCGGTTTAGCCGTTCTCAAATGATGCACTTACCAACAAACAGCATTTATTTTCATTTATATAGATAATAATGTAACAAACAATATGTTACAGTAATAATTATTGTAACCGCTATTAATTTAACATGTTCATAGTTTTATTTCTAAAATAATGAATCAGTTCATTAATAATTACAAGTTGCTACAAACTAGTTAGCCTTTTAATATAGGTAAACTTGAGAAGAACTTTGTGTATACATGATCAAACTATCACTCGTTCTATGTATAAAGGTAGCTGGCTTCAAAGGTTAACACTTGCTATTTCAAAATAGAATAACTAATGGAAAGGCCTGTGACTTACTTTATAATCATACACGTAATAAACTTGGTTGAGAAGAGAAACTGAAAATGGTAATTTGAAACTTGGGTAAAGAATGTAATAAGGCAAATGATACATTCTTTTTTCTTTCGAAATGAAATTCCTACACTTCAAAAATTACACTCAAAAATAGAAAATATGTCACAATTTCGTCTGTAAAAAATATTACATGAATTAAATTTTCGTTACAAAAAACGTGATAGAAACAGATTTTTAACAGAGGAAGACAAAATCATTGCGTGGAGACATGATTATTAAAGAAAATTACCGGACGCAAGAAATCGGCATAAACAGGTATTTTATTTAAAAGAAATATTGGTTAATGCGAAAAATTTGGCAAGATAGCTCCATCGAAACAAAAAAGGGGTCCTTTGTGGATTAAAAAAATCCAACAGTAAAAGGAAATCGTTTAATAATAATCCAAATTGGAAGCATGGATGAGTTTAGCCGGATGGTTTAATATTGTTCGAGTCAATGAAAACAAAAGACTATTATCAAGAAATGGATGGCTCTATGTTTGAAAATTGGTTACAGAACATTATAAAAAAAAATTCCAGCCAAATCCGTTATTGTTTTTGACAATGCATCCTATCACAGTCGACTAAAGGAGATATTTCAAAATGGCTTAATTCTAAAAATATTATCAGTCCTCCTAAATCCAGAATTACTCATAATAGCAAGGCAACATAAAAACAAATTCAAAAAAGAAATATATTATAGGCGAGTTGGCCCAAGAAAAAATAATTGAAATTCTCAGATTGCCTCCTTACCACGCAGAGTTTAAAAATTCATTTTGGAAAGTGGAAATAGCAATTAAAAACTTAATAGGCTCTATAATAATAAACCTCAGCAAAGACTGTATGTGTCACCTGTCAATACTGTCGATTAAGATCTTGTATTTGGGATTTGAAAATGTTTGAGTTTAGTTTAGTTTTGTACATTTTTATAAATATGAGTACGAAAAAGTATTTTCTCCCAAGATGTGATAATGATTCACATTCATTATTAAAAGGATTTATTAGTGTTGTAGGACACACGGACACGCTGAAAATGTTTTATTGTAATTTATTAGACTTCAATTATCTACCATTGTAGTAACGATCTTCAAAAACAATGAAAATAATTGGATTGCCCCACAGTATTTTTAAAATACTTAGATATTTATGAGAAGAAAAGTGTAGCTTACATAAACCTTTTACATTTCTGTGTGAATTGTAAGGAAGTAATAATTTAATAAACTGTTTAATTAGGTTTTGGTTTTATTTTTATTAATTTATCACATTTCAGAGATTATAATAATTGTATACAAACTAAAATGTAAAAACTCTGTGAAAATTGTATTTATTAACCTAATATTAAAAAACAAAAGGATCTGAATAAGATAAACTAAGTAAAAAAACCACTTTGTTTACAAATAATAAAACATATATACAAGCTCTAACAATAACTAGCAATTAAACATTAAAAAATAGCCTCCTTCCAGAATGCAGTTGCAGAAATGAAAATGTCCTCTGAAGATTCATTATCAAATACAACTTTTATAATTTCTACCTCATTTTTTACTTCAAATGCGGAAAAGCAATCCAAAATACTTTATGTTCAGGTGTAATTATTCTGTTTATTGTGCAAATATTTCCTTCTCTCAAGTTATTCATGAAAACTCGCATTATCTCCATATACTTGCTTGGAAGATCTAAAAATAATACAATATTTAATATAGTGATGATTTTTTTATGATTTTCAAGAGTACATTTTTATGATTCCCTATTTTTTTTTTCAATTTTTATTACTTTTCTGTTCCAAATTATTTCATAAAATTCTTGTGTTTTTATTATTTTAATTTAACAATATTATCATAGATTTATTCATGTAAATACTAGACATGTGTATAATAGTTGCAACGGAAAGAGTTTTATGTACGTTTACAAAAAGTAGTTATCCATATACAAAAATGACATGTAGCAAGTAGGTAATCGTCGGCCAAATAAGTACAATATTACAGTAAATACTTGTGCACTACCCTTTTAAATAGTTTTAAATGTTGTTTAGTATTAATTTCCAAGAGCCAAAGTCCAAAATGAATTAACTCATTTCATACAATTACAAATTTGCTTGTTCTTAGGTAATACATAATATTTATACTTTTACTTCTAATTATAGAAATAAGACCAACAGCATAACTTTAAACGTCACTCTCTCGCTTGTTGCTTTAAGGTGCAGATATATCGTCCCAGTTTCTAGGGTTACATTTGTGGATATCAATGTACGCTAATATATTGCGACGCGAAGCCGTCTCTGTTCCTTGTTTACTCATTGCCCGCGGTATGAGGTCTAACGCTAGCCATATAGAGACAAACGTACCGCTTCGAGTAGCTATCGGAGTATGAGTCATAGAGAGACAGTTCCCGATCTTTCTGGACAGCCGAGAGTGTTCTGGTACAGAGCTGGCTTTATATAAATAGTGCGAGTTTGTCGACGGATGATAAGATTTAATTTAAATGTTAAACAGAAAAGATAAATTATAATAAATAAATTAGAATTGTGAGTTGTAATAGTGCCTAAGTATCATATAAATTATTTAGTACGTTATAAGTTTTTTTTCTCCTGGGCTCGTCTGACTATGTGTCTCCGAATAACACTAAAGCCTATTGGCTTATTGTGTTTTACCCCATGTTAGTTCATAGCACCCACTCTGTCACCTTTGTACCTTGTGCAAGTTTGTACAGATCCTTGGGTGAGCGGGTTTTATACGTTGTTGGATCAATCTGGGGTTGTCCAAAAAGAGCCTGTCTTATGCGATCTAGAGCTTCGCATTCGCACAGTATGTGATTGGCCGTTTCTGGTTTCTTGTGACATAGTCGGCACATGAGTTCCCCATTGTACATGCCAATTTTGTTCAAGTTTCCCTTTACTGGGGCGTACCCAGTCATGAACCCAGTAATCACTTTCAACTGATTCCTATTCATTGAGAGTAGTTCTCCAGTTCTTTTGGGACATGGTCTGCCTATGAAGGCTTTTCCATGTGCCTGTTTTGGGGTGTTTCCCCAATAGTTGTTATGTTGTTCCCGAATCCAGTCGTTTATGAAACCCCGGACTGTACTTTTTGGTATTCCTGGGTTTGTGTCTGGTTCCTGTGTTACTTCTGAACCTCTTTTTGCAAGTTCGTCAACCTTTTCGTTGCCTTCGATCCCTTGGTGACCTGGCACCCAAAATAGTTTTACTCTATTTCGGTCTGCCAGTGTTCTTAGTTCTTCGATGCATTCTCATATGAGCCTCGACGTATTTTTCTGACTCGATATGGCCTTAAGTGCCGCTTGGCTGTCTGACATTATTTGAATATGCTGATTTTCGACAGCTTTTTCATTGTTCGTTTTTGCACATTGTAAAATTGCGTATACCTCGGCCTGAAATACAGAAAAATGTATTCCTCGTTATAAGTTAATTATAAATAAAATGTTTTAAATAAATTAAATATAAATAAATTAAACAAACGTTACAATAATATAAGAAAAATATTTTTTTCCTATACATATAAATGAGGCTGTCCTAAAATATAACAACACATTAAAGGCAAATTGTTTATTATTGAAAAAAATGTTACTGACTGTTCAATAACCCTAATGACCGGAGATAAATCTGTTTTTATTATGAGGTGTACTGCCTCATATAAACTGTACCTAATATTAAAACAAATTATAAATAAAGTGTTACATACTTTTCTGTCTCAACATTCTTAACTTCGGCACTTATACACTGAGTATTGTGAAAAAATACAGTAATCATATTATCTTGGTTTACAATGGGACGGCAACAACGAATATTAAGTTAAGTGGTGTCAATTTTCAAGTGTCACTAAGATATGCGTTCACTTCGACATTCTATGTGTTGGTTTGTTCGTTGGCTTGATTCTGTATAACAAACAAAACTTCGAAGCAAGCTCATTGGTCTATTCCCGATCCCGATGACGTACACATTTTAAACTTTAAATTATAAATGGTAAAAACTTTTAACAAACTCATTATTTAAAATAACGTGAAGTTAAGTAACGATTATTTAAAAAACAACATGGCCCATTGACGAATCATAGTTATTAAAGAAAACAAAAGCAACCGAAGCTGCAAATACATTTAAGCAGAAACCATTTATTTCGAAAATATTCGATTTCCTTTGTAAAAACGGTTAAAACGTGCATACAAGAAAATGGTGACAATTATGAATATTTGTGAAATTTTTGTTAATTTTAAAAAATACAAACCTTATGCGTATGTATTTTTATGTGCCATAATTCGAAAAAAAAACTTGTAGGTAAAAAATACAAAATTCTTTTGAAACAAACAATTTATTCTTTCCATATCATACAAGTAACATGCAAAAGTTTCAAAATAAATGTGGTAAACCAAGATTGACTCAACTCTGAAGTATACAAAAGTTTAGGGATCTAGGGGATAACAACCCCCATAAAATTAATTTTTATGGGGTTCAAGGTTTTCGTATTTCTTTCGTACATAGTTACTTACATTAAGAGGATATCATGTCTATTTTTATGATAAATTGGAAACAGTTTTCTAGTAACTGAAAAAATATATTTTTAATTTGGAACTTCTTAGATAACAAGATAATAACAAGATTTATCGTAAATTAGTTACATCATTAAACGCCGTCAACAATGACTTTAAAAACCAGCGTCCTTTGCAATATTGAAAATTATTCTCTTTGTTTAAATCTATCAATAACTAGAGGCTGTGATTAATTTTATTAGAATAATCATCAAAAATGTAGTAAGTGCAGTGATGACATGGTATTTAAGATTAAAAACAGTTCTTAGAGATGCCGGTAATTTTAATTTGTATACACCTAAAGAAAACTAGTGCAATTTCATACGTTTATTAGTCGATGGAATTGTAGGAGAATATTAAACCAATCTCTCACAGTTAATGTTAAGCTAGAGAATATCATGTTAATATTGTAACGAAGTCAATAAATTTTATTTTTAATTATTTATAAAAATATTTCTTTCAATTAATTTCTGCCTGATAACATTCTGAAGAGGCACCGTATTTTTATTTTTTAAAAATTCTCGTTTTTAAATATTTGCGAGAGCTCTCGTAATTTAAAATATATCATTATTTACTGAAATTCGAATCGAGATTTAAACGTTTAATTTCATGTAAATTATCTGGGTTTATTCGGCAGAAGTCAAAAGGTCATTTTTTATTTACTCCACAGGTAACCATTAAAACTGGAGGTGGTATCTCCTACTCCAAGCTACTCGTAATCCGAACCAGTCTGATCGTGAAGTATAAATTCAAGAGTATACTTAAATTATTTCTTTTCAGAAATGTTTAAATAGAAAAATATTACCTAAAGGAGAAGAAGAAGAAGACCTCCAGTGATAGTGTTTAAAACCAACAACCCTATTTTAGAGAAATTCTTTTTAGAGTCTCTCTTTAAGAAAGGTTGAATTTTGTCGATGAAATTTTTTGAGTTTAATAACATTTTGACCAACTAGGTCCTCGAACACAAAATCTGTTAAACTAGTATTCTCGTTGGTGTAGCGAATTGAGGGTCTCACTCAATACACAAAAAACACAATTCATTATCTTCATACGAACCTCTTAGATCGTTGAGCTTTCGATGAAAGGAGATCTGTTTCAGTATCCACGGCCGAAAACAAAATCACTTGATCCACTAGCTCATGATTCTGGTAGAAGAGGTCTGTAGTTCCGCGGCCATTTACAGCTAAATTTAAAATACAGTCCAATTCGTAGACTTATTATTTCGGATCGAATATTCTGATTTATTGCATTTTAACCTGGTATAAATTTTTTGTGTACAGTTATGCATAACTGGCAAAGCTTTAGACTGGACTTTAAAAAGAAAATAATCTTTTGGTTCCATTAAGACCAGTAGAATAGCTAGATGATGAAGAAGAAAAACTACTTGTTTCCAACATACAGCAAGCAGTATGAGACAATACCCCCTATTGTGCTTAGCGAACAACAGGAAGTAACTATCCCAAAAAAATAAGGGACTTTATTTCTACAAAAAGAAAACTAAGGGCATGGAATCATACCAGAGCTTCATTAGATAAAACAACCTTAACAACGCCACCTAACAGTTTAAAAGAGAGATATAAAGTAGAGTACCTTAGTGAGTTAACAAATGGTAAAGCCACTGATCCAATGCATCTACAAAATACCTTTCAACCAAATAAGGAAGAATAATTGCCAAACTGAGATCTGTCAGAAAGAGATAATTTGATCATAAGACCAACCTCTCCAAAGGAAATTAAAACGGATATAAAACAAAAGGATTGATCCTAAGGAAGCTTTAATTTAATTACAGTACAGATTATAAAAAAATTCGAAGACATAATATACATAATATAAATAACACACTTGTTTTATAACATTATGATTCCTAAAAAAGGAAAATATTCTCCAAACGAAATTTTGTTATACAGAATAATATTTTTATTGCCTATATTATCGAAATTATTTTAAAAAATATCTATGAAAAGGGTAAAACCCATCATTGAACAAAGGAAACTAATTCCAAATTATTACTTCGGGTTAAGAAAGAAACAATCAACTATAGATCAGGTTTATAGATTTAAAATGTGATTGAAGAAACATTTGATAACAAAGAAGTCTAATAAGCCATCTTCCTTGAGGTTACGCGGACTTTTGATAAAGTGTGGCGTGACGGCTAAAAATATAAACTAAATATGGTACTCCTACAGCCATACTCCAAATAACTAAACTATTGGATTCATATGGTTCAGTTAGGTTTAACCGACCTACTCTTGATCCTAGAATATCTGTTATAATTTCTCTTATACCCTGTATATTGTTAACAGGGATTATCATTATATTTTTTGAGTAAACGGACTCATGTTTTAGCCCTAAAATAAAGGCAAGACCAATACAGACAGTTAGGCACGCTCAAAGGTCTTAAACAGAAATTCCAGCACAGCAAAAGCGAGTGGTAGTTGGTGTGGTGTGTGGCTATCTTGGTAGTTTCGGATGTAAACGTCAAGCATGTTCTTTGAAGGGAAGCACACTTCCTTATCTATCTCCTTCGCCTCGTCGTATTATGTTCGAGCCCTGGGGAATATCAAATAAAAATATAGAGGGTGGAAGGAATGAGGGAAGGAAGAAGGGGTCTTTATAGATATAGCCAGCCATATGTAACTAAATGAAGAGAAAACGGAATATTTAAATATTAAATAAGATAATGTTTTCGTAAGATGGTTGACTTTTTACATTTTATACTTCTTGTCGATGTAAATCCTGAAATATTTAAGACAAGGAAATGTAACGGTAAATATTTAAAAGAATAAGAAGTATTTTATGTTTTGATAATATATTTAAGTTAAAAAATATAATCTTTTCTCCAACACCTATGAAAAATATTTTTACAAGATTAATTTATTATAAATCGTATGATTTTGATGTATGCCCATCGTAAATGTGCTACTATATTAAAAAAACGATGATGACTAAACAATAGTTTTTCTACACCCACATGAATATTAGCTTAGTGTAATGGCGACAGAAGGGGCACAATAGATCTTTTAGGGCACAGTGTATTAACACCCCATTCTTAATATAACATAACATACCATATAAGCTATTCTACGCACGAAAAAGTATGCCATTGCGTTCAACTTAACGAATATATTTCATATCCATTCTACCTAGTAAGAACACATCACAAATATGAAATTCGCCAATTACAGTTCATATTTTGGTCACCCGACTTTTATTATTTTTGAAATTTAAAAAAAGTGACAATTCTGTCAAACTAATTGTTAGTACATTTTTTAGTTATTGAAATTAAATATGCTTTAAAATGAGTTATTCTTGTGAAAAATTGTCTATATTTACAAAAAATCATAAATTTTATAAAACTATATGAAATCAATTTAATTATGAGTATTAAAACTAAAACGTTGTCGATGGATCTAAGTGCATTTACCTGTTATGGGAGAGGTCTTCGGGTCAAACCTAAGATTGGAATCTAATTAAATTAAATCTTTTTATTCACGTTTTTATATTTTATAAATTAGTAAAAGTAATAAATTATTTTTAAATTAGTTGTATTATCTTAAATAAAAAATATTTTTTTTAAATTTACAGATTGGGTCGTATACAAAATATACTGAATAACTCGAGTGCATTGTCCCTGTCGCACTCAGACGATTAACTTCGTTTTCGTGCAATGTAGCCATTATATCAATTCTTGTTGCAAAAACAACTATTATTTTCATATCGTAAAAACTAAAAACTAAATTGTTAACATAATTAGACAGAAAATATTAGTTTGTTCAACAAAAGTGGATAAAGGCATATAGGCAATCCACTCGAGTTGTACACTATATTTTTTCTACGACCCACTAACGAAAATCTACAAATTTTTAATTTTTTTTCGTTATTAAAAAATATTACTCATAATAATTTATAACTACTAATTTATAAAATAAAATAAACATGAAAAAAAACAAATTTAATTTAATTAGTCTCCAGCTCAAATTTGAACCCGGTCCACACACATGGTAGCCAAATGCCCTGATCTCATCTCCTTTAAGACACTAACCATTTTAGTTTTAATACTCGTAATTAAATTATTTTCATATGTAATTTATGATTTATTCGTAAATTTAAAGGAAATAAAAATAGAATTGCTATTATTTATCGATTCTACACAAGAATAACTAATATTTACGTATATGTAATATTAAAAACTTAAAAATATACCAATTATTACTTTGATAGAATTGTCATATAAAATTAAAAAAATAATAGTAGCTGGGTGGCCAAAATATGAACTGTAATTGGTGGATTACATTTTTAACAGTGATAGAATGGATATGAAATATATTCTTACAGGTAAACGCAATAACCTATTTTTTGTTTTGTAATGTGTGCGTAGATAAGCTAATATCCATGTGAGTGTAGAAAAATAGTATATTACATTACGAGTGTGGAAAGAGACATTTTTCACACGAGTGGGAAATATTGTCTTACGAGGCACAAGCCGAGTGCGACTATCACACGAGTGTGGAAAGTCACTTTTCACACAAGTGATGTACAATATTTTTCTTATGACCACAAAATAATTTCATCAAAAAATGTAAAACCAGGTTATTATTATAATAATTAAAATGTATTTAAAAAAATAATCACCAATAATTGTATTTATTCAATTTTCATATTTTTTGAAACAAAAATAAAAAAACAAAAAAAATTCTGCAACCACCAAGTTTTGAACGCGGACCCGCGGACCCGTCGTATAAGCCAAAGTTCAAATTGCAACTACCCTACAACCTGAACTAATGGGTCTTAAGTCAAATGCATTTTCAATTCGAAAATAATGAGATGTATGTAGTTATTTTAAAATTATTTTAATAATTGTCAAAAATAAATGTCTAGGATCTAAGTTAATCGTCAATTTTAATAATTTAATCATCATATCAATTTTACTATTAATATGGACATTACATAAATCAAAATAGAAATGATGCGTTTGACATTATGTGACAGCTGATGCGGAAATGTAAAACGAGGTTCATATTATAATAAATAAAATTAATTTAAAAAACAATCAATAATAATCGTATTTATTCAATTTTCATATTTTCCAAACAAAAAAAAACTAGAAAACAAAAAAAAATTAATAAACAGAAAAAACATTCTGCCCCCGCAAGGATTTGAACGCGGTCGATCACCTGGTCTCAAATGGCAAAGTTGATAAAGTTTGATACTCTACCACCTGAGCTAATAGGCCTTGCGTCAATTGAATGATCTAATCGGTTATGTGTTTAACCAGAACAAAAAGCAAACATATTATCTTAGTTATTTTAATAATAATTGTTAAAGATAAATATCTAGGATCTAATTTACAACAATTTCAATAATTTAACAATCATATCGATTTTAGTATTAATATGGACATTACATAGATCAAAATAGAAATGATGTGTTTAACATTTTGTGACAGCTGCTGCGGAAAGTAGCATATTCGTACACGGGTGGAAAGTAAATTCTTATTCATACGCGTGTGATATAGAGCACTTTCCATAGGACTATATAGTGTGATATGTGCCACTTTCCTAAGTGGTCGTAGGAAAAATATTTTTCTTAGTCCCTTTACAATTAGTTAATTTTCAAAATAAATTAGTTGCTTCTAATAAGGGAAAATATTTAGGACTATATACTTCATTAAAAATTATGAAGGGCTAGTCCTGTAACAAAATGTTCTTACCCAACCCCTTAAGAGATATCACTCCCGAAAAGATGTAAGTAAAATCAAATTTTTATTTTTTTCTCAAATCCACGTTAATGTAGAAATTTTTTTTGAAGAATATAGAACCTCGTGTGGTACTTTTTTTAGTATATGATTAGCTAGCTAAGAAGAAGAAGGAGCCTATCAGAAATTTCAACATCAGTAACTTTATAACAGATGGCTATTTCCAAAAAAGAGGGTACATAGAGACATCTCTCGGTGTCATTAACCTTGACACATGTCGGTGACAACCAGAAGGTTTTGACAAGTGAAGAAGCGCCTGGACACTTAAAAATAGGTTTAGTGGAGACCTAAGTAATATGGAGCAACCCACCCACTCTTACCTTACAGATGCAGCTACCTCTATAGATAACATTGATATCTGGGAAGTAGGAGAAAATCAGGACGATATAGTTAATAAACTGCAGAACTTTCGTAAGGAAATTGTGATTGATATAGAATTAACTGGATAAACATATTTTAAAATTAACGGCAACACTGTACTCCAGTTAGCATGAATATTAACCAAATAATTTCGAAGACGAATATGTTTTTGGCTAAGTCTTTGGACAAAAAACTGCACTGGAAAGGCTACAAAAAAAAGAAAATCGGAAGGCAATTTGAAGTGCTAAAAGTCAATAAGATTTTACTTTATGAACCGATTCTCATACCAGTATGGATATATGGATTTCAGTTATGGAGCTGAGATCGTAGAAGCAATATTGAGATAATAACGCTTTCATAAATAGTTCATTAGAAACAATGATGTAAACCGAGACCTGGAGATGGACATCGATGACCATATTATTGAAAGGTTCGATAAGTATCACAAAAAACAACAGATTTGAAAGTAAAGGTCAAAAAGATAAAATTCTTTAAATTAGTGAAATAATGTTACACTAATCTAAGTGTAAAGTTATTAGAGCCATAGGATTACTGATTTTAAGTAAGAAATTGGTTATTAAAATCTTTCAAAAGTAGTAAGTCATGTTAGATTACTCTTTGTTCATTCATGAGCAGATTTTAAATTGCCCTTGAGGTGTATTTTATTAAATAATAAAAAAAATGTGTCATGTAACCGAAAAACCTCAAGCAATTTATTTTCAATTTAAAAATCTATGTAGCAGACATCCGGTATAACAAAGAAAAAAATTACAGATTTCGTTCGTGCCATTCCAAAAAGAGACTACAACACAATCGGTCCATTGACTTCGTATAAATATCCTCATGCGATCCAAAGAACATGTTCTGCGAAGTGAACGCGGGGGGGATGCGGGTGATAGAAACCTCCCTGATCTGCTGCATGGCATTTCCTCATACCCTCGATGTTTCGCTGGGGGTGGCTCACGTCCACCCCTCAGCTAACTCCGGATAAGCATTGACATTTTGGGTGTGTTGTTAGAATGTGATAGACGTATGTGACAAGGAGAAGGGGGCTCGGGGAGACTGAGGTGCCCGCGGGACATTCCGTTTTGCCTTCACCTTCTCTACATCGTTTACGAGCAGTGGCTTGGACGGAGAGGGTAATTTGGATAGAAAAAATATTATTTAGCGACCTTGACTCAGATCTGGATGTTCATAGCGAAACTTTTATCTAAATTACAAGGTGATCCGAACTTTTATTCTCATGAGATCATAACGTGAAAATAGTTTTTATATCATCTGCGAACTTTGCAACGTATCTAATAGGTTATTTTAGTAATAATATTACAAAGTGAGTAAGTAGGTATAGGGTGATTTCGAATTATTGAGGTATTTTACCTATGGAGCTTCAGTACTCAGTACTGCATTCATGCAGATGAAAAAATGTTCTTACCCCCCACTTTTTATCACTTTTCTTCACGTTTCCGATCATTCTAAATTTTAAAACAAAAAAAAAATGTTTTCATCTATACGTATATGCGTATGTGCGCCCACACGATAACTCTACAATGAAAGCTGCATCGACTTGCGGTTATCATTTTTTTTTTTAATTTATTCTGAAAACCCTATTGAATTTAAGAATTTTCGATTTAACTTTATTAGTACTTTTAGTATTTTAGTACTTTACTTTAGTATTTTAGTACTTTAGTATTTTGTATTTAGTATTTTAGTATTTTAGTATTTTAGTATTTTAGTATTTTAGTATTTTAGTATTTTAGTATTTTAGTATTTTAGTATTTTAGTATTTTAGTATTTTAGTATTTTAGTATTTTAGTATTTTAGTATTTTAGTATTTTAGTATTTAGTATTTTAGTATTTTAGTATTTTAGTATTTTAGTATTTTAGTATTTTAGTATTTTAGTATTTTAGTATTTTAGTATTTTAGTATTTTAGTATTTTAGTATTTTAGTATTTTAGTATTTTAGTATTTTAGTATTTTAGTATTTTAGTATTTTAGTATTTTAGTATTTTAGTATTTTTAGTATTTTAGTATTTTAGTATTTTAGTATTTTAGTATTTTAGTATTTTAGTATTTTAGTATTTTTAGTATTTTAGTATTTTAGTATTTTAGTATTTTAGTATTTTAGTATTTTAGTATTTTAGTATTTTAGTATTTAGTATTTTAGTATTTTAGTATTTTAGTATTTTAGTATTTTAGTATTTTAGTATTTTAGTATTTTAGTATTTTAGTATTTTAGTATTTTAGTATTTTAGTATTTTAGTATTTTAGTATTTTAGTATTTTAGTATTTTAGTATTTTAGTATTTTAGTATTTTAGTATTTTAGTATTTTAGTATTTTAGTATTTTAGTATTTTAGTATTTTAGTATTTTAGTATTTTAGTATTTTAGTATTTTAGTATTTTAGTATTTTAGTATTTTAGTATTTTAGTATTTTAGTATTTTAGTATTTTAGTATTTTAGTATTTTAGTATTTTAGTATTTTAGTATTTTAGTATTTTAGTATTTTAGTATTTTAGTATTTTAGTATTTTAGTATTTTAGTATTTTAGTATTTTAGTATTTTAGTATTTTAGTATTTTAGTATTTTAGTATTTTAGTTTTTTAGTATTTTAGTATTTTAGTATTTTAGTATTTTAGTATTTTAGTATTTTAGTATTTTAGTATTTTAGTATTTTAGTATTTTAGTATTTTAGTATTTTAGTATTTTAGTATTTTAGTATTTTAGTATTTTAGTATTTTAGTATTTTAGTATTTTAGTATTTTAGTATTTTAGTATTTTAGTATTTTAGTATTTTAGTATTTTAGTATTTTAGTATTTTAGTATTTTAGTATTTTAGTATTTTAGTATTTTAGTATTTTAGTATTTTAGTATTTTAGTATTTTAGTATTTTAGTATTTTAGTATTTTAGTATTTTAGTATTTTAGTATTTTAGTATTTTAGTATTTTAGTATTTTAGTATTTTAGTATTTTAGTATTTTAGTATTTTAGTATTTTAGTATTTTAGTATTTTAGTATTTTAGTATTTTAGTATTTTAGTATTTTAGTATTTTAGTATTTTAGTATTTTAGTATTTTAGTATTTTAGTATTTTAGTATTTTAGTATTTTAGTATTTTAGTATTTTAGTATTTTAGTATTTTAGTATTTTAGTATTTTAGTATTTTAGTATTTTAGTATTTTAGTATTTTAGTATTTTAGTATTTAGTATTTTAGTATTTTAGTATTTTAGTATTTTAGTATTTTAGTATTTTAGTATTTTAGTATTTTAGTATTTTAGTATTTTAGTATTTTAGTATTTTAGTATTTTAGTATTTTAGTATTTTAGTATTTTAGTATTTTAGTATTTTAGTATTTTAGTATTTTAGTATTTTAGTATTTTAGTATTTTAGTATTTTTAGTATTTTAGTATTTTAGTATTTTAGTATTTTAGTATTTTAGTATTTTAGTATTTTAGTATTTTAGTATTTTAGTATTTTAGTATTTTAGTATTTTAGTATTTTAGTATTTTAGTATTTTAGTATTTTAGTATTTTAGTATTTTAGTATTTTAGTATTTTAGTATTTTAGTATTTTAGTATTTTAGTATTTTAGTATTTTAGTATTTTAGTATTTTAGTATTTTAGTATTTTAGTATTTTAGTATTTTAGTATTTTAGTATTTTAGTATTTTAGTATTTTAGTATTTTAGTATTTTAGTATTTTAGTATTTTAGTATTTTAGTATTTTAGTATTTTAGTATTTTAGTATTTTAGTATTTTAGTATTTTAGTATTTTAGTATTTTAGTATTTTAGTATTTTAGTATTTTAGTATTTTAGTATTTAGTATTTTAGTATTTTAGTATTTTAGTATTTTAGTATTTTAGTATTTTAGTATTTTAGTATTTTAGTATTTTAGTATTTTAGTATTTTAGTATTTTAGTATTTTAGTATTTTAGTATTTTAGTATTTTAGTATTTTAGTATTTTAGTATTTTAGTATTTTAGTATTTTAGTATTTTAGTATTTTAGTATTTTAGTATTTTAGTATTTTAGTATTTTAGTATTTTAGTATTTTAGTATTTTAGTATTTTAGTATTTTAGTATTTTAGTATTTTAGTATTTTAGTATTTTAGTATTTTAGTATTTTAGTATTTTAGTATTTTAGTATTTTAGTATTTTAGTATTTTAGTATTTAGTATTTTAGTATTTTAGTATTTAGTATTTAGTATTTTAGTATTTTAGTATTTTAGTATTTTAGTATTTTAGTATTTTAGTATTTTAGTATTTTAGTATTTTAGTATTTTAGTATTTTAGTATTTTAGTATTTTAGTATTTTAGTATTTTAGTATTTTAGTATTTTAGTATTTTAGTATTTTAGTATTTTAGTATTTTAGTATTTTAGTATTTTAGTATTTTAGTATTTTAGTATTTTAGTATTTTAGTATTTTAGTATTTTAGTATTTTAGTATTTTAGTATTTTAGTATTTTAGTATTTTAGTATTTTAGTATTTTAGTATTTTAGTATTTTAGTATTTTAGTATTTTAGTATTTTAGTATTTTAGTATTTAGTATTTTAGTATTTTAGTATTTTAGTATTTTAGTATTTTAGTATTTTAGTATTTTAGTATTTTTAGTATTTTAGTATTTTAGTATTTTAGTATTTTAGTATTTTAGTATTTTAGTATTTTAGTATTTTAGTATTTTAGTATTTTAGTATTTTAGTATTTTAGTATTTTAGTATTTTAGTATTTTAGTATTTTAGTATTTTAGTATTTTAGTATTTTAGTATTTTAGTATTTTAGTATTTTAGTATTTTAGTATTTTAGTATTTTAGTATTTTAGTATTTTAGTATTTTAGTATTTTAGTATTTTAGTATTTTAGTATTTTAGTATTTTAGTATTTTAGTATTTTAGTATTTTAGTATTTTAGTATTTTAGTATTTTAGTATTTTAGTATTTTAGTATTTTAGTATTTTAGTATTTTAGTATTTTAGTATTTTAGTATTTTAGTATTTTAGTATTTTAGTATTTTAGTATTTTAGTATTTTAGTATTTTAGTATTTTAGTATTTTAGTATTTTAGTATTTTAGTATTTTAGTATTTTAGTATTTTAGTATTTTAGTATTTTAGTATTTTAGTATTTTAGTATTTTAGTATTTTAGTATTTTAGTATTTTAGTATTTTAGTATTTTAGTATTTTAGTATTTTAGTATTTTAGTATTTTAGTATTTTAGTATTTTAGTATTTTAGTATTTTAGTATTTTAGTATTTTAGTATTTTAGTATTTTAGTATTTTAGTATTTTAGTATTTTAGTATTTTAGTATTTTAGTATTTTAGTATTTTAGTATTTTAGTATTTTAGTATTTTAGTATTTTAGTATTTTAGTATTTTAGTATTTTAGTATTTTAGTATTTTAGTATTTTAGTATTTTAGTATTTTAGTATTTTAGTATTTAGTATTTTAGTATTTTAGTATTTTAGTATTTTAGTATTTTAGTATTTTAGTATTTTAGTATTTTAGTATTTTAGTATTTTAGTATTTTAGTATTTTAGTATTTTAGTATTTTAGTATTTTAGTATTTTAGTATTTTAGTATTTTAGTATTTTAGTATTTTAGTATTTTAGTATTTTAGTATTTTAGTATTTTAGTATTTTAGTATTTTAGTATTTTAGTATTTTAGTATTTTAGTATTTTAGTATTTTAGTATTTTAGTATTTAGTATTTTAGTATTTTAGTATTTTAGTATTTTAGTATTTTAGTATTTTAGTATTTTAGTATTTTAGTATTTTAGTATTTTAGTATTTTAGTATTTTAGTATTTTAGTATTTTAGTATTTTAGTATTTTAGTATTTTAGTATTTTAGTATTTAGTATTTTAGTATTTTAGTATTTTAGTATTTTAGTATTTTAGTATTTTAGTATTTTAGTATTTTAGTATTTTAGTATTTTAGTATTTTAGTATTTTAGTATTTTAGTATTTTAGTATTTTAGTATTTTAGTATTTTAGTATTTTAGTATTTTAGTATTTTAGTATTTTAGTATTTTAGTATTTTAGTATTTTAGTATTTTAGTATTTTAGTATTTTAGTATTTTAGTATTTTAGTATTTTAGTATTTTAGTATTTTAGTATTTTAGTATTTTAGTATTTTAGTATTTTAGTATTTAGTATTTTAGTATTTTAGTATTTTAGTATTTTAGTATTTTAGTATTTTAGTATTTTAGTATTTTAGTATTATAGTATTTTAGTATTTTAGTATTTTAGTATTTTAGTATTTTAGTATTTTAGTACTTTAGTGTTTTAGTACTTTAGTATTTTAGTACTTTAGTACTTTAATGCAACATATTTCTTACTGAGCGTATTTTATGCACTGCTGCAAGGTTATTGATTTCATTACATGGATAGCTGTGCTTATCGACTTTGGAACCTCCGATTTTTTTCTGTATTACTGTCACACTTAAATGTCAAATGATTTATTTAAAATTATTTAAACGTTTAGTAAAATATTTCATTTAAATAGTTATTTGTTGCAAGTGAAAGTGATAAGTCAAAAAAATAGTTTTAAGCTAATATAATAGTTTAAGATGATAAATAAATGTGGATCTCACGCGAATAACATACAGGATCGTCCAGTAATAATAATTTTTTCACTATCTTTAACGAACTTCAAAATGAAACTCGTACCTTAATTTAATATTAGAATCAAAAAGGTAACAAACCTAAATAAGGGTTGAACGGATCAAATATTTTTACATCGATAAGCTTGAGAGGAAAGGAGGCCAAATATTTTTACTTGGAATCGCATTTGGAGTAAAGAGACCAAATATTTTTAATGTGCAAACTAAACAGGAAAAGTGGTCAAACATTTTTATA
The DNA here is from genome assembly GCA_927349885.1 of Psylliodes chrysocephalus. Lineage (NCBI taxonomy): Eukaryota > Metazoa > Arthropoda > Insecta > Coleoptera > Chrysomelidae > Psylliodes > Psylliodes chrysocephalus. Next base: position 28,497,499 of record OV651822.1, on the reverse strand, counting down.
TGGGAACAGGAAAATTGATTAAATAATTTTACATAGGCAGGTTTAAGGACAAAAGGGCGTAAATATTTTTAGATGGGAGACTTAAGGGCTAAGGAGCTTAAATATTTTTACATGAGCAGGCGACAATGAATGGTTTTGAGCTAGAAATGTGAAGATTTTCTACGTTTTAGGCCTAAGTAGCTACAATGCTTCACAAACCTAAAAACTCAGCGTCTTAATACTTCGCATCTTCTTTAGGTCTTTCGTTCAAAATAAAATCGTTTCTCGTTTCTTTTAGGCTATGAGATTGCCTGTGAAACCCTCAGTCATATTAACGTGGGAACTACCAATTCAGGGTGATCTCAAATTAGATTTTATTTTCGCATTTTAAAGTTTCTGTGTAACTACTCATTTTTATGCCAATATAGAAAAAGATAATATACGTTTGGATGTAGAAAATAGTAGTTTTTCTATACCCACATGGATATTAGCTAATCTACGCATAGTCTACAAAACGAAAAAGTATGCTTTTGCGTTTAACTGAAAGAAATATATTTTATATCTATTCTAGGTAGTGAAAACACTGCCAAAAATAAAATCCACCATTCACAGTTCTGTTCATACTTTTTACACTCAACTACTATTATTTTAAAAATTTTAAATAAATGGCAATTCTGTCAAAATAATTATTTTTATTTGGTTTACATTTTGAAAAAAAACAAATTTATCAAACTGTATGAAACTAATTTAATTACCCGAAAAGCTCGGGATCGAATCTGGGCTGGGGATTAATTAAATTAAATCTTTTTTTTTTCATGTTTATTTTATATATTAATAAAATTCATAAATTATTTTAAAATTAGTTATTTTGTTTTAATAACCTAAAATAATTTTTAAAATTTGTAGATTTTCGTTAGTGAGTCGTACAAAAAATATACTATATAACTCCATATCTACTCTTGTTGCACAAACTGCGATTGTGATACGATTGTGAGGCAAATTTAGAACTAAACAATTCTACGAATATTAACTAAAAAATATACTGACCATTAGTTTGACAGATTTGTCATTAATTTGACAGATTTATCACTAATATGACAGATTTGTCACTAATTTAATAATCGAAATTTTAAGCCTGATACCCAAAATGATATCTGGGTGATTTCATATCCATTCTGAAATGGATATAGTATAGGTATGGAATTAAATATGTTCACTACAAATACTACATGTAGATACTACTAATATATGTGTTAATGTAGAAAAATCCTAGAAATATATGTAAAATGTTTTTTTTGCAATACGATTTATATACCTACTTAATAGTACTAATTAAAATTACAATAAAAGAATTAAAAAGAAAGTTGTTAGGGATGGGATGTTTGATTATTATTGATTGGGATCATCAGATGGGAAAATAATTATCAGAGCTGTTAGTTCTATTTTCATTGAAGTTATAATATTTATAATGTAGTTCTGATTGTATTGGAAATTATATATAGGCTTGAAAGATATTTTCATTTCAATATATACAGTATATAACAAAAAACTCATAAATTATACCAGATATTCTAGTGTCAAAAAAAAGAGGGTTATATCTAACTTCCTACATACAAAAGTGCTTGTAATAGTAGTTTGTGCAACAAGAGTGGATATGAAAATCCACTCTAGTCGTATAGTATATTTTTTCTACGACCCACTAACGAAAATCTACAATTTATGAAAGTTACTTTATGTTATTAAGTCAAAATAACTAATGTTAAAATAATTTATTTCTTTTTTAATTTACAAAATAAAATAAACTTGAAAAAAAATATATTTAATTAAATTAGTCTACAGTCCATATTTGAACCTGGGCCTCTTGCATGGCAGCCAACGTCCTGGTCTCACCTCTATCGACACACACATTTTAGTTTTAATACTAATTAGTTTCAAATAGTTTGATTAAAACTTATGAATGATTTTTAAATATAGACAAAAATAAAAATGCTATTCTTTATCGGTTCTTCACAAAAATTATTTATTTTTACTTATATTTAATCTCGATAACTAAAAATAAACTAATAATTAGTTTGAGAGAATTGTCACTTTTTTTACTACTGCCTTTTATAGTTTTGTAAGAAACACTTTTATTTCTTCTATTACATTTTTACGTTTTTTTTTTTTTGAAAACTCATACCATGAATTATTATTATTTCCTTCTTTTTCCTTTAACCTAAAAAACTGAAAAAAATCCTTTGCGTGTTTCTCTTGTCTAAACTAATTCTTAGTAGTGATGCCGCGAGACGAGAGATTCTCATCTCTCGTCTCGTCTTGTCTCGTCTCATACGAGACGAGAGTGACATTTTCTCTCGAAAAAAGATTCGAGACGAGACGAGAGAGTCTCATCTCTCGACGAGAATTTCTCGTTTGTCTCGAGCTCTCTCGAGTTCTCTCGCGCAATTAACTTTTTACTTCTTTAAAATTTTCAATTACTTAAAATTTAAAAATATCAGTTTTCCAGATGGTCAAAAAATTAACTATAAAACACATATTCTATATACACAGTGATTTTTAAGTATGGAACGCCATATTTATCTTGGAAACGGCTAGCACGATTTTTATTTATGGTGACCCGTCAAATGCGCCCCAAAAAAGCGCTCCGACAAAAGCGCCCCGACAAATGCGCTTCTCGACAAAAGATAAAAGCACTAACCGAAATTTCTTTGTATAAAAAACTAACCAACGGACAGAATCGTAATAATTTCCATGCAGTCAAATTTTTCGGAGGTTACTTTTGGAGATAAATTAAAAAGACAACAATTTTTAAGTGTTTTTTCGAACAACTGTCAAAGAAAAAGTAAGAAAAACGAACGTATTGTTAACACGCTTCAAATGCTTTCATTTGATATCATACGAAAAAAATTATAACTTCCAAATGAAACCCTACCCCCACCCAACTGATTTCTAAGACAAAGTATTTATAGCAGGGGCAGAAGTTGGAAAGGCTTTTGCTAGTTCTCCCACTTCATACACATAACTTGACAGGTTTGCGGAGAATCTAACCGAAGTGGACGCGATACATTTGCGTACAAAATTATTTTTTAGATGTTAATAACAATTTCGAGTAAATAGTTTAATAAATTGTGAATAGCTGTTGAATTATGATTTGGGTATTATAATACATGTTTAATAATTATTTATAGTCCATAAATACATGCGATTGTCCAGTTCTATGAAACGTCACTGACATGTAAACATTACTGCAAAATTCTCGAAGTCGTCCGACGTGGTTTGACGTTCACCCCCTCTCTACCTATCAAAAGCCTTTCCAACTTCTACCTTTTCTATACTTTCTCAGTTAACGCCCAATTTGGGCCACTAATTATTTTAATTTTAATTGTTTATGTCAAATAGTATCTAAGTAAAACGATTGTGACAGACGGACAAGCAGAGAGATACCAAGGTAATTGCCCTAAGTTTTTCTTATTGCCAATTTGGGTACTGATGAGACAAATTACTTGAAAAATTATTTGCTATTGTCTTCAAAATTTTACAGTTTTTTCATGTTTCGTCCTAAGTGTATCTTTTCCAAATTTAAATTTGATATGTTTTTTATCACGAGAGAAACGAGAAGAGACAAGACGAGACGAGAGAATGATTCTCTCGAGCGAGAGAAGCGCCTTATCGTCGAGACGAGAGAACAGTTTTCTCTCACCATACGAGACGAGACGAGAGAGCCCTCTCTCTCGTCTCGTCTCGAGGCATCATATTCTTAGCTAGTCTAATTTGTTTGACCACATTTTCATCTATCTTCTTTTTGAATTTTTTGTAAACTTTTTGTTAAAAAATGACAATAACATAAAAATTGCTACCACTGTATTTTTGGGGATAAAATTCTGTTTTTCTTTGCTTCCACCATTCCCGCTTTGAGCAACGATTACTTCTTTTTTTAACTATTTTAAATTTGTTTTCCCAGCCATATTGTTAATTATTTTTCATTTTTTTTTTTAAATTTAATTTCCAGTATCTACTCGTAAATATAAATAGGCAAAGACGAAATAGTTCAGTGCCATCTTCTCTTCTGTTCGTAAACCGATTTTTTTTTTAATTTTATATAGTAGCTATTGACGAGCTTTAGTGTTTTCAATAAAAAAAACTTTTTGAAATGGTATTCTTTCCAAACCTTCGATATATGAAATCCATTGATCTACAATTATGAATTGGCATTGACTAATAAAATTAGCCTTTAGCGAACATGAGCACGTTGAGCACCCTTTAATTTCGAACCAACATGGACGGATAGAGGATCGTGGAAAATAAAACAAATATTACTTCTCCCCTCACTCCTCCAACCTCCCCCTTTATTCCTCTGCGACGTCTAAATGGTAAATGGTAGAAAAAAACTAATAGCAAGGCCCTAGGCTCCATCTAATACGATTTCAAATTGCCCAACTTTTCCCCCTACCCTAGGGGAGGTCGATATATAGAACCACTAGACTTCGGGTACGATGGACTTTAAGGCAAAACAAATTTTACCCCCTCTCACCCCATATCCCGCTCCCTTTCATATGAGGAAAAAAAGTTCAGTTTTTTATTGAAATTAGATCCGAACGTCGCACACCTTTGGAATTCGGATGACATCAACTTGAAGGCTTACGAAAAATCAAAGAGATGAAGCTTATTAATAAAAATGAAGGGAAAGATCTTTCAGCTTCGGCAGAAGTTACAGTAATACTATGAAATAATGACATTACAGTATACACTTCTGTGACTTACACATTTGGTTTAGTTTAGGTTGAATATTAAATAGGGCAAAAATTTGGGCCCTAATAAATCAGAGTATTTACTTTGAAATTGGTCACACTTTTCTAATAAAGATGTTTCATCAATACTTTGTAAAATTTTTAGAATTAGGAATGTGAAAGTTCTGTAAACTGACGATAATTCATAAAAATGTTTGTATAATTATATTAAAATAGGTTTTAGGGTTGGTTCGGGCTGCCTGAGACGTTGGGACCCCGGTGCAGCATACTATTTTGCCCTTGCTCGAGGAGGATGCACAATCAGCCTATTGAAGCCTAAGTGCTTTAGTCCACATTTCTAAATTTTCAGATACAGATCTTTCCTAATAGATAAATAAAGTTATTTTAATAACGTCTTCCTCCGAAAAAAGAAGTCGGCTACGCCACTGTGTACGAGTAAGATACTTCTCTTTTTCATGGAAATGCGTGTTTAGAAAACAAGCCTTATTATAAAATATACCGTTGGCCACAAATTAATATCTGAAACTCAATTAAGAGCAAACTTGATTGCAAAACTTCAATCAATCTTTGACAGTTTCGAAGTTTACCGAGGCATTAACGTGCTGGATGTCGTCGGTCGCTCAGCGAGCTGCTTCGTACACATACAAGAAAGAGCACGTATAAACCAGAAATTGAAAACAAACAACTGTAACACATGAGAAGCAGGTGGGTAAACATGGCGCCGGTAGCCATGACGCCATCACAGAAAGTGCTACCCCCGAGGGTTGTTAGCGACCACAGCGCCTAGCAACCCGCCCTCGCGCCCTAGCAACGGCTAGCCACTAGCCGCGGATACTTATTGATCAAGCAGGCCGCCCGTCCCCTGCCTTCGCGCTCCGGTCCTCCCGCGCGCGGACACTTGATACATGCATATTCGAGTTTAAGAGATGAAGCACTCGCTCTCTCTCTCTCTGTATATAGATAGAGCTATACAATAAAAGGACGAATGTGGGAAAGGAGGAAACTGCGAATATACAGTCGGTCAGATTGGGATTGGAAAGTTTCTGTAACGTGGCGCAGCATTAGGAGAGAAAGTTTAATAAATCTATTTTTTTTACGCTTCGGGTACTTTAACTTAGCGAGAGTTTAAAAAGATTAAAGTATAGAGTACAAAATTTAGTTGGTAAATAACAAATTAAATAAGAATTTTGAACACATTTTTTGCACGAATATACTAAATTAGTTAACTGATCTTTTTGAAAATATCTTAAAGCGAATGCATTGAAATTAATACAATACAAAGGAAATAAATTCCAATTCTTTTAGTTTACATGTTAGTAGAATTTCCAATGAAGCATTTAAAATGTTGGGATTTGTCATCAGAAATACCAAGACCTTTAAAGATATTGATACGCTGTTTCTATTATAGTATTCTTATTTGCGCTCTAACCTAGAATATGCCTCTGTCATATGGTGTCCCTCACATGATATTTACATTACCACATTAGAACGAGTACAGCGTAGGTTCTTGAAATATTTGAGTTTTAAAGAAGAGAGTCTCTTTCCAGTTATTGGATACCCCTACATAAATCTCCTTAGCAGATTTAGTGTAAAATTACTGGAAGATAGGCGTGACATTGCAGGATTAATTTTTATTCACAAAGTCATAAGTGCATCTATTGACTGCTCCGAGGTCTTAGGTATGATTAACTTTCTTGTACCTAGAATTACGTCTAGAGTAAATTTCTCTTTCTATTGACCAACTGCGAGGACTAACATACAAAATCACACACCTTTGTATAGAATATTCAACTGCTATAATAAAATTGGTTCATTACTTGATATTTTTTCCTGCAGCATTGCTTCAATTAAACGTATAACAACTACATAATATATATTGTGTACTTATTTGTAAATATGTTTTATTATTTTTATTTTTGTATAGTTACCATTTGTTCATATTTGTATTTTTATGATCTTCCTACCCTGTAATTAAATTTATCTGTTGGGTAGTGTAATAAAAAAAAATTAAAAAAATAAATTCTCATTTGTGATCAATTTAAAAATAGAAAGAAAGGAAAAAGAGAAAACTCAGATTTGGTACATTTGTTTGTTTAAGTAAGGCTGATTTAAAATTGATTAGATCGAAATTATCAATTCCAGTGCAGTACCCAAAGACAACCTTATTGATATTTTTGACAAAGAAAAGCACGCCACTGTGTTTTACCATAGTTTCTATTTGGTCTCTGAATTATCCAATTAATCCCCAACTTTCTTATATTCTTAGTTTTTCATTTGTTTGCATTTTTATCGAGATAAAAACTAAAAACTCTGTGATTGCACGCCACTACAACAAAAAACACTTAAATTAAATTGTCTGAAAAATAAGCTTGTTATCTCAATGGAAAAGTCTGAGTAAGTTTTTCTTATAAAGGCGTACTTTCGATTCAGAGGGTGTTATCACCTATTGAAAACCCTGTAAACGAATTAAAATTGTCAAACTCGTGTGCTATTAAACGCTTTTAATTGTTGTTCTTAATAAAAAAGCGAAGAAGGCCGAACATTTTTAAAAAATAAAATAATTTTTGAAAAACAGAAAGGTAAAAAATACAAAGTCACGAATTTTGTTTTCCAAAAATATCAGAACATCTCCAACAGCTTCTAGATTTGTTTGTAGTAGTAGGAGCCTTATTTAGATCTACATAATTAGATTTGAGTTATTAATTAACGTAGCTTTCCCAAATTCAAAATAGTTGATATTTTCAAAAAAAATATACTGTTTTTTATACTAATTTTTTCAAATTAAACAATTAAAAACAACTTCTTGTTTCTTGAATTTTTTCGTATATGACATAATTTTCGAAAAAACTAACATTTTTTACATATCGTTAGTTGACAAAAAACATACAGATTAGAGAAATATTTATAACGTAAATACTAAGTGTTTATATTTGTATAACAAATAAAATACCAAGAAAAACTCTAAAATCAAGGAAATAGCATCAACAGCTAAATACATTAGTGATTAAAAATATCCTACAATAATTGTTGGAAATGACTGCTTCCAGCCAATATGCACGCCTCTGCTCGTCTTCTCATAGACGCTCGTATTCTACCAAATATCCCTGGAGCATTTCTGATTGATTCAAATCTACTAATTATATTCTATTTCTTAAATCCTCCACAATATTTACTGGCGTTTCATATACTAAAGCTTTAAGATACCCCCACAAGAAAAAATCTAAACTATTTAAGTCAGGTAACCTAGAGGCCATGGCTGTGGTTTGCCCCGACCTATCCATCCGTTAGGATACGCCTCGTTTAAAAATTCTTGTGCCAAAAGAAAAAAATGTGGTGGAACACCATCGTGCATGAACCATACGCTCATACAGATAGCAGACAAGCATTACTCACCCTGAGCAGACCACGAATTTACTCAGGGTTAGTAGGTACAAGAATGTCACGAAGCTTTGGCCGAAGTATCCATCAACAGTGTGGTCACCTTAAGATGGACCAAAGGTCACGCCACATCGAAAGGTGATCGTCTTGCTGATTCACTAGCCAAGAAAGCAGCCAACCGAATACTTTTTGGACCTGGCCCTTCTATTGGCCTGACAAAATCGGTAGTGACAGACTTAATTAAAGAACATTCCCTTGTGAAATTCAAGGAAAGGTGGGATAAAACAAGAAACTGCGGGGTTGCCAGGGAGATCTTAAGTGACAACACTACAGCAAGCAAATACTTGACTATGACTAGACATAATTTGCGCCTAGTCACAAGCATTCTGACTGGTCATTGCCAAGTACGGAAGCATCTCCATATCATGGGGCTGTCAGAATCCGCAGTCTGCAAAGGATGCGAACAAAAAGATGAGACCATCAAACATATTATTTATGATTGTTCGACGCTCTCATTTATTAGAAGATTTGTGTTCGGCGAATATCGGCTAACGCCGGCCGATATAATAGAAGCACCTCTTGGTGACGTTATCAACCACATTAATTCTGTAGGCTGGCTCACGAGCTAGGAGGTGCCTATCATTTTAGGAGAATGCACAATGGGCCCAATAAGGCTTAAGTGTCGTGAGGGTAACCCACCCTCCACGCGTTATAGATACAGATGGAAAACATATCCAACGGCCACAAAAAAACCCAACGTAATATTTAATTACCTAATTAAAGAATTAATTAATAATTATTGCGATGGTTGTGATTGCATTTGGGTAACCAGCTTAAACAATTCGAAAAGTTTGTTAAAGCTAACCTCATGTTATCCTCAACATATAGACCCATTATTCTTCTGTTAATTGAAGGAAGTACCGCTGAAATTTATCTTCAAATGATTTCTCTGACATACCGCAGAGTTTTTCGAACACGGTTACTGGCATCAGTTTTGGAACTTGAGTACATATGACCAAAAATTATTTGAAAACTGATTTATATGCATTTTCTTCCGCTCAAGTTTCAGGTTTATCTAATTTAGATGGTTTGAAATGTCTGCTAAGTAAACAACTTTGTCTTTCTGAGTTTTATTATTAGAGGCACAAGATTATGTTTCCTTTGCACTTACAGAAGCAACTTGATTTTATATTTCAGCTTAAAGACACATTTCCTTTCGACAACCATCGTAGAGAAGAATTTCATGATCAGAATTGAGAATGTATGCCTTCACAAAGTTCTTTAAACAGACAAGTATTGAGGGTTCAAAATATAATTAATATAATTCACTATTTGGATCAGAGAATTAAGTAACTCTTGCAGTAGTTGAAATAGTTTAACTTACAAGATCATATGAATGAACTATGCAATGAATTCCCAGTTGCTTGGTCTTTTGTTTAAAAGCACGACTGGTGCTTTGTACAAAACATACATATGTTTTTTCACTGTAGTCTTCATGTTTCAAAAAAGTATTTAACTTCTGCGTAATATATTCATCTTTTGTAGTGGTTAAAAGTGCACTACAAAATAGCACTTATATCCGTTGATTTGGCAGATGGCTGAATTTAATAAATAAATATTAAAAACCCACATATGAAATTTTAGAAAAAACAATTACAAGTTAAAATAACATATTGACCCAGTAGAAAACACTTTGTAGCCCCTTTGTATACATATTTTGGTAGTTGCCTCCTTATTCATTATTAATTATTTCGCATCATATCATATCACAATAATGCTAATCACACAAGTATTGCATTATACTTACCTTTCTTAAATGAAGCATCTTCGTATTGATTTTATTTGGACCAGCTCCCGAAATAAAATTTAAAATTTTTAAATTCAAATACTTTTATGTGACAAGATCTTTATGTTTCGTAAGTTGAACACGAACGTTACATTTGGGATGAAATCCAATCCTACACTTGAAAGATACTTTTTGGAATAGAAAATATTCTCTAATGGAAATACATATAACCAAATAGTTTCTGAATAAAGAAAATTCAATAATATGTTAAGAATTTAATGAGCGTATAGACATTTCAATTACAATTTGTAAAGAGTAATCTACAAAAAAATGTTTCAAAGTATGACTTGATATCAGAGATAGAGTTACGTTCGTGTTAACTACGGAGGGCTCTGAAATAAATCAAAAATGTCAAAAAAAAAAATTGTAAGCTCCGACATAAGTGAATTTTTACATGATCTACATTAGAAACAATTTTTGTGAATCAATTAATGTTCTGTTACATCTAAGTCACAAATAATTAGGAGCATTATAAAAAGTATGTACAGAGTGACACAACGATAATGTAAGACTCGATTAAAACAATGTACTAGAAAATTGTAGGTCTTCAAAAGGCCTAAAAAGGCATGTGTCTATCTCCTAAGGTACATTCAAAATAAATATTTTTATCTATTACAGATTAGTAACAAAGGATAGGTTATTTGCGAAGCTATTTTTTTCAATTAATTATTATTAGTTATAATAAAAATGTGTTTAAATGTTTTTCGTTAATTCTGTGTTTTTTTTTTAATAGATAAATTCATAAAGGGTAAATGTTATTGAGGTATACTAAAATTTAATCAACAAGACTCCAAAACAACAGGAAAAATATAAATTTAATAACAATTTTTTTTTGAAGAGAGTAAATAATTAAATTTTTCATAAATAATAAATCACAATTTTTTTTTAATACCATAAACAGTGGCGCCGGGCATTATTAAAAAAATTCTAAAACTTTCTGTTATTTGCGACAGAGAATTACTGATTGGGGTTGTGTATGAAGATACATAAAATAAAATTATAAAAACTAAAATAACCCGCATACACACACTTCATATCAATATATTATACAAGGTCTGGAGGGCTATTATATATTATTATTTTATATTAGGTATCATTCATGGAACCTAAAAACATTTTTCAAATTTTATAGTAAAAATCTGATGTGTCCAACGCAGGACTTTCCTATCAAGTTATTATAGGCTTTTTCCGGTTATTTTGTACCACTTCTACAAATGTTTAGAGGATAAACTTAATATATACATTTTCCACATACATCTAATTCAAAACATTTTTCTATACGAAAATAATTCAAAATTTAAATTTGACACTTTCCTCCAATTTTTCTATTACGGTCCATTTTAGAAAAATCATGTAAAAGACAAAAAATATAGAGATCGATATCGCAAACAATTTTTATTTGAACAATTTTCTTCTCCAAACATAAATAATAGATATATTCCATAAAATATAAAAACAGCCTCCCATAAACTCCCCCCCCCCCCCAGATGTTCCGACTTTGTCTAAAATTTAATCATTTCACGTCAGGCTGAAATAAAACTTAAGTTTAAAATTTAATATTTTTTCTTTATCCGTTTTTGAGTTTTCTTCAATATTCGAAATTTACACATTTTCTCAAATACCTCGAATACGGTCCATTTTAGAGAAATTATGTATAAAATAAAAATTATACAAACAACTTTTATTTGACCAATTTTTATAAAAAAATATTTTTTTTTACATTTTGTCAATTTTATCGAATACGGACCATTTTAGGAAAATTTTGTATAGAACAAAAATTATAGATAATAATATTAGAAGTAACTTTTATTTAAAAAGGGGTAATGGGGGTAATTATCAACCAAGAATTTTAAAACCTAACTTTATATAGGTACTAAAATGTATTATTATCAAAAATAAAAACCTAAATACTACCACTACCCTCTCTTCTCCGGACTATATTACGATATGTTGCGAACTACCTCCCTCCCCCAGACTTAAACGGTGGTTGCGCCACTGGTACGAAAGGTGTGAAAAGTATTAAAAAGAGGGGCACAAATGCAATAGGTAGGGGTCCTCAGTATTCTAAATACCATTTAAATGACTTCCAAATCCTTCATAGTCGCATCATAAAACTCATCTTTGGAGGTTTAAGTTGTGTGATTTAATTTCTCTACATTCTCCATCATATACATATACATCTACAAGTAACCACTCCTTTTCTGTCATTACGACAAATTTTTCTATTTTTTCTGATAACCCATCTAAATAATTGGCTAGAAAACCGGCTAAATGTGAGCCGGACTTGCGCATGAAGGGTTCCACACTATCTTACAAGATTTAATACAGTGTAGGTACTTTTTAAAAACTTTATTAAGATCGAGTAAAAAAAGCCAATAAAACACCTTTCTAGCAGGAAAGCCCCCTTTATTTTTTTTTATTTATTTTTATTTTTATTATTTGTTGTTATAGCAGCAACAGAAATACACATTTTATGAAAACATCAACTGTCATGTAAAATTACCGTTATTTATATTTTTGGTAATTTACGGGTTTTAATTACCAAAATCAACTACTCTAGTAATAAATTTGTGTCGTAAATTACTGTGGTAATTTACCGTAATATATTTTATACACATACATGACTAATAATGTCTTCGAAATGAAATTAAGGTGTGTAAGTGTCTGTGTCGAACAAAGAATTGTTTCATTTGTTTGTGAATAAAACTAATTATTTGTTACTAAATATAATTTAAATCTAGTTTTAAGTAATACAAAACGCGAAAGTAAACAAAACAAAACATCAAATGAAATTTTATTGTTTGTGAAGTAGTCTAATCAACAAGTTAAAAAGCGTGTTTTTGGGACATACTATTACGAAAATTATGTTCAATAGTTCATTCGATTCGAAATAATGTCTAGATCAATGTGTGAAGAAAAATTTTGCAGTGCATAAAAAATTGCAAAAGTTATAAACAATTAAACACCTCAAAAACATTGTGTTTGGTTTTTCGCCTATAGTTTGTAAACTGTAAATATTTTTGGATTTTTCAAAAAAGATCCTTAAAGAGGAGGAAATTTGCTATAAATAAGTTCCGACTCCCGGAACTGTACCTCCATTATTTATAATTTTAATTTAACGCTTAAAGTAGCCTTCCGCGCGCCAATTTTAGGTTGCGCGCACGGCGTCGAAACCGAGTACGATACATAAAATAATTTCTAAACACTTAGAAGAATTATTTCCCGTTGGAATTTTTCATAAAAATTAATTTTACAGCAAAGTAGGTTATTGTTAATTAACAAAATTTTTAGAATTTCTCTTATCATTACAAATTATTGATAAAAATATTAAATAATTACCGTAATTTTTTTTTTGCTTCGTGGAGCTCTTTTTATATAGATATAAAACAAAATAGCTTCATAAAAGTTTAAAAAATGTTAATACTTTGTTTATAATAATTTTTTAAAGTTTATAAAAACAGAAAAGTCACAGTGGTGCTATAAAAAATTTTTTTTTTCAATTTATTATAATATTACTGTTTTAATGACGAGAAAAGACATTTATTAATTAAAAAAAAAATTTTTTCCTCCATTTGTTTATAAATTTTTTTTCAAATTTTTTTTTGCAACTTTCTAGACAATTGCCAATTTTTTTTTTATAATAATAACTTTTAATTGTTTATAATCGTTTTTTTAATATATCTATTGTTTAAATTATTAATTAAGAAATGTGTTTTTTTTAAATCATAATTGACAGTCCTCTACAAAGTGACAAAAAAATTTTTTATTAATAATTCTATTGTTTAAGTTAACAATTTGTTATAAACAAATTCCCAACTTTGGTTTATTTGTTTCCTAAAAGGAATAAAAATTCCAAAAACGACTTAGTGCATTAAAATTACGGAAAAAATTTTATTCCATTTTTTATTAAACTTTGAAAATATACGTACTATCAAAGTTGCAGCAGCTGATCCATTGTTGACTTAAAAGTTGATATAACTTTTAAACTATTGGAGATACGACAATAAACATTCAAGTCATTTTTGTAGGCAATGAAATTATTTCTCAGATAAGTCATTTGTCAATTCCGTACCTATTGTCAATTTGCTGTTTTTGATATTTCTTTATAAAAATTGGGAATTTGTTTATAACAAATTGTTAACTTAATAAACAATGGAATTAATAATAAAAAAAATTTTTTTTTGCTGTCACTTTGTAGAGGACTGTCAATTATGATTTTTAAAAAAACACTTTTTTTAACTAATAATTTAAACAATAAATATATTTAAAAAACGATTATAAACAATTAAAAGTTATTATTAAGAAAAAATATTTTTTTAAAAATCATAATTGGCAATTGTCTAGAAAGTTGTAAAAAAAAAATTTGAAAAAAATTTAAATACCTCATTTGTTTATAAAAAATTTATAATTAATAAATGTCTTTTCTCGACAATAAAACAGTAATATTATAATAAATTGAAAAAAAAAATTTTATAGCACCACTGTGACTTTTCTGTTTTTGTAAACTTTAAAAAATTATTATAAACAAAGTATTAACATTTTTTAAACATTTATGAAGCTATTTTGTTTTATATGTATATAATAAGAACTACACGAAGCAAAAAAAAATTTATGGTAATTATTTAATATTTTTATCAATTTGTAATGATGAGAGAAATTCTAAAAATTTTGTTAAATGACAATAACCTACTTTGTTGGAAAATTTATTTTTATGAAAAATTCCAACGGGAATGAATTCTTCTAAGTGTTTAGAATACACCTTAATTTTTCGGAATGTCGTGTTGCGAATGGTCAGACATGTGAAGTTTTAGGAGAAATGTCAGTACCGTTTCTGGTAAGGGGGAACTTAAGAGTTTTGTCAGTGTTAGTTGCAGTGAGTTTGCCACATACGTTAATTTTAGGTGCAGATTTTTGGCGTGTCATGGGTATAGTACCAGACCTGAGGCACGATGCATGGCAATTCTCAAAGTCTCCAGTAACCATTGGTAGTGTAGATCATATTCGTAGTCAAACTGTTCTGACAAGCCTCCAGCAAAATCGTTTAGGTGCTCTTGTAGATAGGAATAGGGAATTATCAGGCTCAAACCTAGGTTGTACTAATGTAGCAGAACATAAAATTGTTTGTAATGCAGCTCCCATCAAACAGAGATATTATCCAGTATCACCAGTCATTCAAGGTTATATTGATAAGGAATTGGACGAGATGTTGGCTCAGGGAATCATTGAGAAAAGTAATAGTCCATGGTCTTCACCAATCCTTATGGTAAAAAAGAAGGATAGTACTTATCGTTTGTGTGTCGACTACAGGAAGCTGAACGCGGTCACTGAGAGGGATAGTTATCCATTACCGTACATTTCCAACATCTTAGACAAACTAAAGAATGCACATTATTTGTCAACTTTGGACATTAAGTCAGCCTACTGGCAAGTACCTGTAGCGGAAGCTTCGCGTCATTTTACTGCTTTCACAATTCCTGGTAGAGGTTTGTACCAATTTAGAAGAATGCCATTTGGGTTGCACAATGCTCCAGCAACGTGGCAACGTTTAATTGACCAAGTCTTAGGTCCTGATCTTGATCCACATGTTTTTACCTATTTGGATGATGTTGTGATTGCTGAAAGTTTTGAACAACATTTGTTTATCCTTGAAGAGGTTTTTAAGAGGCTTCGTGAAGCTAATTTGACAGTGAATTGGGAGAAATGTCAATTTTGTCGCCCAGAATTAAAATATTTAGGACATGTTGTGGATAGGAATGGGTTACACGTAGATTTGGATAAGGTTAAGGCAATGTTGGACCTTCCAAGTCCAAAATCTGTTAAAGATGTACGCGGTGCGTTAGGGACTTTTTCATGGTACCGTCGTTTTATCCCGGATTTTTCCACACTAATTTCTCCAATGACGAGTTTATTAAAAAAGGGTAAACGTTTTGAATGGACGACTGCTTGTGAAACTTCATTTCAAAAGATTAAGGAGTATTTGGTATCTGCTCCTGTGCTAAATTGCCCGGATTACAATTTTCCTTTCGTTATTCAATGTGATAGTTCTGGTTTTGGTTTAGGTGCTATTTTAGTTCAACCGCATCCGGATGGTGACAGGGTTGTGTGTTATTTGAGTAGGTCACTTACCCGTCAAGAGAGGAATTATTCTACTACAGAACGTGAGTGTTTAGCAGTTCTGTGGTCGATTGAAAAATTGAGACCCTATTTGGAAGCCATTCCGTTTACAGTTATAACAGATTATGCTAGCCTAGTGTGGCTACAGAATCTTAAGGATCCAACCGGAAGATTAGCACGTTGGTCAGTGAAATTGCAACAGTACGATTTCAAAATTATACATAGGAAAGGCAAGGATCATGTTGTTCCCGATACTTTGTCTAGGTCTGTTCCAATTATTGACTCCATCGATTCTGTTGTTAAAGATAAATGGTATATAAGAATGAGAGATTGTGTGGTCAAGAAACCGTTGAAATATCCCCATTGGAGAGTGATTGATAACAGTTATTTAAGTATGTTCGTTCTAGTTTAATCTTTCCCACCGACGATTGTGATAATTGGAAGGAAGTTGTACCTAAGGATCGTCGAAAAGCTATTTTGACCGAGTTACATGATGCACCATTGGCTGGACACATGGGAATTTTAAAGACGTTCAAGAGAGTTTGTGAGAAATATTATTGGCCTAAATTAAAGTCTGATGTGGTTAGGTATGTTGGTAGTTGTCAGGTTTGCGCAGCACATAAGGTGGATCAAGGTGGTCCGAAGGGACTAATGACAGCGCAACCACGAGCTACAAGGCTTGAATTTAATTTTATTAACTTAAAAATTATTTTATGTAACGTACTCGGTTTCGACGCCGTGCGCGCAACCTAAAAATGGCGGGCGAAAGGCTACTTTGAGCGTTAAATTAAAATTATAAATAATGGAGGTAGAGTTCCGGGAGTCGTAACTTATTTATAGCAAATTTCCTCCTCTTTAAGGATCGTTTTTGAAAAATCCAAAAATATTTATAGTTTACAAACTATAGGCGAAAAACCAAACACCATGTTTTTGAGGTGTTTAATTGTTTATAACGTTTGCAATTTTTTATGCACTGCAAAATTTTTCTTCACACATTGATCTAGACATTCTTCCGAATCGAATGAGCTATTGAACATAATTTTCGTAATAGTATGTCCCAAAAACACGCTTTTAAACTTGTTGATTAGACTACAAGTGCTTAATCTGAAAAAAACTTAAGATCTTCGTATAAAAAAAAATTATTTTAATTATATAACAATTATATAAGATTATGTTTTATTAATTATATTATGCATGTGTTACGTTGGCATTTAACAATGAGCTGGACTAAATGAGATCTCTAAATCAACCATTTTATCTAGTTCAGTTACGCTATTTACTTCAGACCAGTCGGATTCATATTCAGATTCAGACCCCAAAGAAGATTGTAATGAACCGGATGAATATTCCGCTATATTTAAATTTTGTCTGATATAAACAATTTTTTGTGCCCTTTCATTTGTTAGTCGATTTCTTTTATTTGTATGGACATTTCCATAGATTGATAAGCTTCGTTCTGTGGCAGCAGTTGACGCTAGGTAGTTTAATACTTCTACAGCTACTTTGCTTAACATTGTTGTTGAACAAATTTCCACCAAGTCACTGCTGACAGTTTTCCATTTTTTAGACTGGTCCATATAAAGTCTTTAGCAAATAGGGCTTCTTTAGATCTATAAATGTCAATACATTTCTACAAATAAATTCCTGTTAGCTGTCATGTTTCTTTTATTGTCTGTTGTAATTGATTTAATTTTTTCTAAGGCTATTTCATGAATTACTTCGGATATAATGTTGCACATGAAAGTTGCTTAATGACGAGCTGCTTTCATATTTACATATTTTTTAAAACGCAGGCTCAGGTATGGTAAGAATAGGATAACCATATTACAAATTACAATTTCCTGACATTCCTAATGAATATTCTGGACAAATTTTTAAAAACCCGGACAAAATAATAAAACTTCAACTTGAAATAATTACTATATGTTTTATTTAAAAAAGTACCTATACCCCATCAAAAACTTAGAACAAACATTTCCTCAATTAAAAAATCTTGAAATTACCCTAAGGAGGACATTAACTATAGGTTCATT
The DNA here is from genome assembly GCA_927349885.1 of Psylliodes chrysocephalus. Taxonomy (NCBI): domain Eukaryota; kingdom Metazoa; phylum Arthropoda; class Insecta; order Coleoptera; family Chrysomelidae; genus Psylliodes; species Psylliodes chrysocephalus. The sequence goes on along the minus strand of OV651822.1, from coordinate 28,479,404 downwards.
GCGAATATTAGACCAACCATCAATTTGAATCCCTGCAGTCTTAGTAGTATGAATTTTTTCGTTCACGAACTTTTTTACACGATCATATTCACTTTTTAGTCATTTATTTGATAACTGATGTCTTGAGGGAAGTTTTAATGAAGAACAGTTATCCAGTGCTTATTTTCACCGAAGGTCTGCGTCGCTTTCACGAAATATGGTAAATTACAGGTAAATAATGTAAATTTTTTACCACAAAAATTAGTAATTTACTTTGTAAATTACTGTAATTTATTTCTGGTTAATTACGGTAAATAACGGTAAATTACCACGGTAATTTATCGGTAATTTACCAGTTCACATCTCTGATAACGGATCATGAGATACAGCCCACTGACAGAAAGACGGACAGCTGAGGCTTAGTAATAGGGTCCCGTTGGTTATACAGAACCCTATCAGTTATAATTTTTCAAAATTAGATTTAAAAATCAAAAATTTATTATTAAACAAATTATTCATTCCTGTTACAATATTTAATTTGATATATTAAGGAATTAATTTCTATAAAGTATACTAATTCTTATTTATTATTTATTATTTATGGGAAAAATATGACGATCCAACAATGAAAAACGTTTATGTCCAAAACATGTTTAATCACACGTAAAATTTGATTTTAAACACAAAGCAACTGACCGGTGGTCACTATGCATCTAATAATAGAACAGCGGGATTCGAAAAAATAAAAAAAAGTAGCAACCACTTTCGACACATGAGTAAATATGAAAAAATCTACTAGTTAGAGGGGTGACTATTCGCTAAATTTAAATTTAAAATAAATCCAGCCCAGCTTATATTTATTTCGCGAAAATAACAATTAAAGCACTCATTTTGTTTTTATAAATAAGCAAATTTTAATTTTACAAATGTAAACGGAAGAATTGTCAAATTATCTTAATTTTTTTTATATGTTGTAGTCTCGGTTGTAGTACTATGTTCTAATTAAAACTATCCATAGAAAGGTTGAATTTAAAAATCCCGAATTCATTGAAAGAATATTTGTGAAAGTTATTGTTTAATACAGTTTATATCGTTAGGATTTCATCAGCTTATACGGTGTCGAAAAAGGTACTCTGTCCAATAAACTATCATCCAATTTTGCTTTATTTTTTTTTGTTTTGTCAGGTTTAAAGACGTGCAAACTGGTTAGCTTTAATTTATTCCTAGGAAACAAAGTATGATACGAAAAAAATTTAAGAGAAAAAGTTTTTTTTTTTATTTAAAAAAAGTATGAAAAATTTAAAAAAATGTACTGTGCGATATTTTGTGTTCTCTAAACATCTCTGGAATTGCTGGATCAACTGTAGAAAAACAACTCATAAAGTGGTCAACAAACTTAAATTTTAATTAAAATCAATCTAAGCATAAATAAAAAAAAAACATTAATAAAAAGAAGACCATATTTTGTCGGACAAACTACCTTTATTTTTTGATTATTTTTTGAATTGTCAAAATACTCAAATTATGTGATTTCAGCCAATAAAAGCTCGCGATTTGAATCTAGTTTTATCGAACAAACTACATATTTTTCCAGAATTTTTTTTTCTTATGTCAAAATAGTAAAATTTTGTGATTTCATCCAATAAGGGCTGCGATCCTAACGAATCATTGACTTTTATACTGATTAAACTTCTTCGTTTCTGTTTTTTGATAAAACTGTAAAAACTAGCCATTAATATTTTTTCAATTTTACAACTTTAACACCCTGTATTTCGGAAATCAGTAGTATTTAATCCCAGTATGTTTGATTTAATCATCATAGTTTTGATTAAAGAATCTTCAGTTATTCTATGTCCCATTCTTAATGAGACACGCTGTATATAATTATTGTTTTTATTGGATCAATTTCTTAATTTTTTTTAATTTTCAACAAAAGTCGTTTTTCTGTATTCGTATTCCTATTGCTAACATGTATGTTACATTCATGGCAGTTCATTTATTATGTATATTATTTCGCTCCATTTGAAGACGTTATTACATTATTGACAATGTTCACATGTGAGATATGCTGTTTTATAAATTATATTGTAACAGTTAGTCGCTATACAAATTATTCTACATAGGTAATCAGTTTGTTAAAAAAGCCAAAAGTTTTTTAATTAAAACCAATTTAAATTTAAAATTTGAAATGTGTACGTCTTTGGGAATAGACCAATCAGCTTGTGTCGAAGTTTTTTTTGTTATACAGAACCAAGCCAACGAACAAACCGACACACAGAATGTCGAAGTGAACGCACATCTAAGTGACACGTAAAATTGACACCACCTAGACCACCTAACATTCGTTTTTTTTGTATACTTTTTTTCTCTTTGTTATTAATATGAGTTTGTCAGTTGGATTTATAAAAGTTGATTCAAGTGTTTTACTCAATGTAAACCAAGATATGATTACCGAGATGATTACTGCATTTTTTAACAATACTCAGTTTATAAAAGACAGAAAGGTACGTAAGACTTTATTTATAATTTGTTTTAATAGTAGTTACAGTTTATATGGAGCAATACACCTTATAGTAAAAAACATATTTATCTCAGGTTATTAGGGTTGTCGAACAGTAACAGTTTTTCAAAAATAAATATTGTACCTCTACCCTTTACTTGATTTAAATTTTTAAGAAAAATATATTTTTCTTATAATATATATCCACAAATATAATACTAGAAATTGGGACGATATATCTGTACTTTGAAGCAATCTCTAATTTGAGCAAGAGAGCGACGTTTAAAGCTGTGCTGTTGGTATTTCTATAATTAGAAGTAAAACAATTATGTATTACCTGAGAAATGGCAAATTTGTTATTATATAAAACGAGTTCATACAATTTGCCTACCTTAAAAATTAAAACTAAATAACATTTAAAACTATTTAGAAGGGTAGTGCACATGTATTTACTGTAATACTATTTTTATTTGGTCTGAAATTACCTACTTGTTGTATGTCTTGTAAATAATTGTAATATAAGTACAATTTTGTGAATGAATGACTACTTTTTGTAAATATACAAACTCTTTTTGTTACAACTATTTTACACATGTCTAGTATTTACATGAATAAATCTACGATATTTTATGAAATAATTTGTAACATAAAAAAGTAATAAAAATTGAAAAAATAGGAATCCATAAAAATGTACTCTTGAAAATACTAAAAAATCATCACATTATTAAATATTTTTAACCGACTTCAAAAAAGGAGGAGGTTATCAATTCGTCGCGATATTTTTTTTTTTATGTATGTTCAGCGATAATTCTTCAGCACGGTGTCCGATTTCAATAATTCTTTTTTTGTTAGAAAAGGGGTACTTCAGGGGTGGTCCCATATAAATTTGGTCAAAATATAATAATTGGGTCCGTGAGAAAATCCTTAAACTCTTCATTTTTTATGTATATTTAGCGATAATGCTTTACCAAATTGTCCGATTTATATGATTCTTTTTTTGTTAGTAAGGGGATACCTCAGGGGTGGTCCCATATAAATTTGGTTAAGATATGGTGACGGCATCTGCACGTTTTTGAAGTCGGTTTTTTTAAATTTTTAATTTCTAATACTTGTATTATTTTTAGATCTGCCAAGCAAGTATATGGAGATAATGCGATTTCCCATGAATAACTTGAGAATAGGAGATATTTTCCCAGTAAACGGAATAATTACACATGAACATAAAGTATTTTGCGTTGTTTCTTCCACATTTGAAGTAAATAGTGAAGTCGATAACAAGTAGAATTTGATAATGAATCTTTAGAGGACATTTTAATTTGACATGTCCATTATTGTTAGGACTTGTGTATATATTTTTTATTATTTGTAAATAAAGTGTTTTTTATTGTTTTATTTTATTCACGTATTTTAATTTTTTAATAATAGGTTAATAAATAAAATTTTCACAGATTTTACATTTTTGTTTATATACAATTATTATAATCTCTGAAAGGTGATAAATTAATAAAAAAAAAACAGTTTATTAAATTATTTGGTATTTAGTCTTACAAAATGAGTTCTTTTAAGTTAAAAATACCACTTATTCACACAGAAATGTAAAAGGTTTATGTAATCTACACTTTCCTTCTCATAAATATTGAGGATTTTAAAAACACTGTTTGGCAATCCTAAATATACCGTTGGTTTATTTTCAATTTTAAGAGTTCATTGGTTTTGAAGATCCTGCTCATTATTAAGTCCCTCTGAATCAGATATTAAAGATGTTTCTTCCGATTCAGACAAAACTTCACTATCTTTAAAACTTTCAGGAGGTTTCGAGGCAGGTTCTTGCAGAAGAAGGGGTTTTAGAATATACACCATCGAACTTATAGTAGGCTCATTTTAAATTAACCGAAGGGGGCAATGTTAGGAATTGCTGCTGCATCTTGAAGATCAGGTGTATGTTTATTAAATAGAGATGAAAAATGCCTCTAGTAGAAGGTTAGTTTCCAGTCAACATTTTTTTTTTTGTTTTCTGTTATTCTTTTTTTTTGTAGAATCAGTGAGCTGGCGCTTGTGTACTGAATAACAAGAACTGTGGAGACATAATATAATTAGTTCGTTGTTCTATGAAACAAGTGATTTAAATGTGCGCTCCCGAAAATTAACAGTTTCAGTGGTAAAAACTTTGCAGACAATTTTGTATTTTATATCAATCGATTTATAAAACTATGAGAAACACGATGAAGTAAGTGAAAACTCTTTAAATATATTTTATAACGAAATAAGCACAAAATAACAGTGGATTAACAAAATACCAACATAGAAAAACTGGATTATTTTGCTGATAAACATTAAAATACGAAGTATATAGTACCTATTAATTATGAATCAAAATAAAACTTTAGATGATTTATTTGAATTAGTAAAACACACTAATCAGAATCTCACTAATAAAATTGATAATCTGAATCTTGAATTTAAAACCTTTTCACACAGTGTTGGGAATAAATTAGTAGAATTATATCATAAATTAGAAGAACTTGATTCTGAAAATAAAAATTTAAAAACTAAATTAGAAATTGTGGAAAGAAAACTGAAAGAACAGAATTTAATTTTTTATGGTGTATTTGAAAAAACTGAAGAAACCATAAAACAATTACTGGCTACTATAACAACAGTTATTAAAGAGCATCTACAAATAAATATTGAACGTTTTGATATAACTAATATATACCGCATAGGGAAAAACAAAAACAGCGTTAGACCAGTTTTAGTTAAATTTCATTCAAATTTAAAGCGTTCCGAAATTTTAAAAAACACTAGATTATTAAAAAATCTTGGAATATACATATCCGAAGATTTAATTATAAAAGATTTAGAAGAAAAAAAAATTCTTGTTCACTACATGAAAGAAGCAAAAAATGAAAATAAACGTGCTGTAATCAAAGGAAGAAAGGTTATCATAGAAAACAAAACGTATACAGCAACAGATATATTAAACGAGAGAGAAGAAAGGTCAGACAAACATTTCTCACCACCACCCTCTAGAAACAGTTTTAATGCACCTCAAACACCAAGCCAAATAGAGAGTGAAATAGAAGAAGTTGTATTCACAGAGAGTACTTTAGAGATTGCTCAGAAAAATACAAGCTCGGAGAGGACAAAAGAAAGTGAAGAGGTAATTAAAGAACAAACTAAAGAAGACCAGAAGAAACGATACCAAACCAGGCTTGGCTCTGCATCAGGAGTAGGTTCCAAAGAAAATAAATTTTTAAAAGTGGGAAATCTAAGTAACAATAAAAAGCCTAAATAAATTTTAAAGTAGCTAGATAGTATATAAAAATAAAAAAAAAATGTAACTAAATGTGTTTTGGATGTTTTTGAATTAAATAATCAATAGGTTTGTCTGAATTTTTTGAATAATAAAAACTTATAGTAATTAAATTATGAACCCGTATATTAGAGATTATAATTATACTCCATTACAAACCATAGAGCTAGATTCTGTAGAACAATATAACAGTTAAAAAGCTAAAACTTTTATATTAAAATGTGATAGAAAAGTGATTCATAATTTAATTACGCCTTAGTGTTTACATAATTTATACTACATTATTTAAATATGTTTGTGTGTTGAATATTATTGTGATTTTGTATAATATATTAATTGTATTTTAATACATTAAAAATTGGAGACAAGCAAAAATGGAATCACCCACGGACAGGTCATACCTTTGTGGGTTACCATTTGTTTACTTTACTTTTAGTAATAATTGATGATAAGTATTACATATTCATAAATTTATATTAATTATTATGTTATATTATCTTTTGTGTCATCATTTTGAGTGAATAAATTTTATTATTATTATTTTATTTTATTTATTATTTGTGTGGTACTACCTACTTCTTATATGTAAAGGGTTATCCATCATTTAAAAAATGAACAGTTTTTAAAATTATCTGGTATTTAAAAAAAAAAAGAAAAAAAACATCGTTACCACAATGGTAGATAATTGAATAATTAAATTACAATAAAATATTTTTATTTTAATATAGAGTATAGATACAAACCTCAACAAAATAATTTAGCTGTTGCTTGAAGCGTTTCTGTGTAATGATAATTTTCGTCTTTTCATATTTCTAGCAACAGTAATAAATATTTTTAATAATGAATGTAAAATGTAAATCATTATCACATCTTGGGAGGAAACATTTTTTTCATACTCATAATATTTATAAAAACATCAAAATTGCATAATTATCGATTGACAACACAAAAATTCATGATTCACAGATGACACATGCAGTGCTGCCGCATTTCCATTTTCTTGTTTATTAGTTGTCGTTTTTTAAAACAATGAAACTATAAATATGGTAAAAGTTTAAACATAAATAATACTTTTAAAAATATTTGATATTTTATATTCAAAAGATATTTGTTTAACGATATTTTAGAAGTCTAAGACTAAGACGGTGCACACAAACGTACATTACTTTTCGTATACCGTCTAACTGGCAATATGTTGTGTGGCTAGTTCCTATTGGTCTATTCCCGGTGACGTCATACATTTTAAAAAATTAATAACTCGGGCAAATAAATAGATAAAAAAACATTTAAATGTAGCTTAATTTTGAACTCTATTATTCATAAAAAAAATTTCAAAATTTTTGAACATGCCCCATTATATAACATTAAAAACTTGAATTATTAATGTAAAATGTAAAAGTGTAATTTATTTGTTCAATTCTGTTTAAAATATAACATGTTAAATTTACAAAATAAATAAAATATGTACCTATCCATTATAATTATCAATTAATTATTATATTATTAGATACATAAAAAAATGGTACTATAATTCGCTGCAAGTATCCCAGCAAAAAAAAAGAATACTGGGTTGCATGGTGACGTTAGAGAAAACACGTATTTCATTGGTTAAAATACATTGTGCGACATTGTATGCCAAAGTCTAACAAAGAAGTCCACTATTTGATTACTTTCTTTATTTTAAAAAAAAAACAGTAACACATTTTCAATTTTAAACATTGGATCAATTTTTAATTATTAATATTTTTTGTTCTCCCGAATTTACTTATACAATATATATTTTTAAACTTAAACTTTTATACTTTTTAGTATGTTGGTTTTGATTTTCCAGTGTCAAGTTCCCACAACTTTAGTTTTTTCATCGAAATGTGCAAAGGCTATAGGATTAAGTAACATTTTTTTAAATCTCTGCCCCTGTGGAAACATTTAAATTTAATAAATTTTCTATACATTACGATTTCGTGTTTTTAATTAAAAATAAAAAATCAAACTAAATTTCTAGTAAGCAATAAACAAAGCAAAAATAACTTACAAGTTGGCATGCGTAATAAACCAGTCTACATGTGCCCAATTATTGACCAGTGGTCGACATGCGTCCAATTATCGAACATCAAGCGTCTAGGACTCGACGCCATTGGCCCGTTTGGTCAATCGACCCTTCAGGAACGATATGAGGGGATATTCGCTCTCTCCCTTATTCCGGTAGCTGTTAGACGGGGGTGAAATCTGCACGAATTTGAATAGCGAAATCGCCATCTGAGATACAGCACAGTAGAAGTGTTTTAAAACAATTTTTTAAATTGTTCCAACGAATAAAATTTTGAAGAAACCCAGCATTTCTCTAATTGTTATAGTATACATTATCTAAATTTCGATACTAAATCAAAAGAGAATATTAAATAATTATAGAGAATCTTTAGAGAAAGAAGATAATCATATTAAATTCTACGCTATATTCTAAAGACAATGTAAACGTCTAAATTTTTAAATGGTTTGCGAAAGTTAGACAACTCGAGAATATAAGATAGTGAAATGAAATTTCTTAAGCTTACACAGAAAAAAATTATCATCTACATTCAAGAAAAGCTTTACGCTTGGAAGATTACATTTGTTTGAAGTAAAGCAGAGTTTGCTTCAAATAATATTTTTTGATACAATAAGAAAATAAAAGCATAGAATTGTGAATTAATCCAAAAAAGCTCTTACGTTTATTATAAGTATGATATGCTCTTAAAACAGACTATTGCGTACTTGATTCAATGTTATAAAAGGATTCGATTCAAAGCATTTAAATTTCAGAACAAGAAATAAACAATTCGAATCAAAAACCTATGTACTTCACAAAAGATTAGCTAGTACTAATTCAATGCACGGTGTTCCCAGCTGAAACTTATTTTAAAATGCAACCCCTGCACTGATACGGTATATATATGACTGGCACATGTTGAGATGTGATACTTATTATTCGGAAGTCAGAGACACAACACATTTATAGAGAATCTGGCAAATTGGCATTAGCACGTGGTCATCCTATTGTCCATTTTCTAACACGTTTGCAACGTATCGTTAGCGTTGCGTCTTACTTTTTGTTAGAAATTTTTTGTGATTTAATTAATAAGTGTATGAATAAATTAAATTGAAATTGAACATTTGTTAAATGAATGGGGCATCAGCGACGAATATTTAAATGTAAGCATATTTAGTTCACTTCTTGTTAGGTATTATTATATATAAGTAAATTTATAATCATAAGAACACGAAACAAACTAGGATAGAAGTAAAAAAAATGTATGATGCTAGATGACAACTTTTTGAAAAGTCGACTTCTACCTTGCTAAAACAAGAGGTCGTATCTACGAAAATTCCGATTTCAAGATTCTTACAAATTTAATAAGCTTACATTTTATTTTATTAAAACACAAAATAATAAAGGCCTACTAAAATATTTACTGTAATTATGAGAAAAGGTTAGTAAAATATGCAAAACTTATTTGCGAAGTCTAAAAGGACGTACTTATCTACCTACGCACATTTACTAAAAATATTCATTTTGTAGATACCAATATTTTAGTGAAATTTTAAAGATGCAAGCATAAAGTAAAAATATTAAGGGACCTAAGATACATCTTTGCGGAATACCAGATACAATTTCCAAAGAACTACGATAGAGTGCTTTTTATCAATTTGAATAATTTACTTTCGCTTGCATAAGTAAAGTAGATTATGAAATATTTCTCTAAATTAAAAAAAAAAATAAAATAAAATAAAATTTATAATGAAATGGTATTCAAAATCATGACAAATGCTCTAGAGTAGTCCAGAATAATTAATAAGTATGTTTGTTTCTGTGTGTCTAAAAAATATTCTACTATTCAAAATGTAGGGGTTGTAAAAAAATTATTTACAATTTAGTGGTTTTATTATATTTATACCTCTTATCTTAGTAGGACAAACTTTTATGTTCCATTTAGGTTTTGAAGTTATAAAATTATTTTTTTTTTAATTATAGATGGGATACCTCAGAGGACAGAGGAATTTGGTATATTAACTAAAAACAATTTAAAAAAATGTTTTTCGGTGGATAGGTACCAGTGAGAACCCTATTAAAAAGCAAGAACTGCCTGATCTTATTTCAAGATTATTAATTTCTTCAATGAAACTATCCTATAATTAAACCAAAATCAATATATTTAGGCCAAAGATCATATTATTATTGTAACAAATTTAGTTGTATTGAATTTAAGAACAAGGTATTATTGAATATAAATAAAGTTCGAGGGCGGGTCAATAAGTCCGTGACTTTTTAAATGAAACACAGGTTTTTAGATAAAAAGTTATTTTATTTTTCAACGTAGTATCCTTTAAGCTCTATACACTTATCCCAACGTTTCTCCAGTTTTTGTATCCCTTCCGAAAAATATGATTTGTTGAGGTCTTCAAAATAGGTATTTGTTTGTAAGATGACTTCATCATTGAAGGCAAATCTCTTTCCGTCGAGCCATTTCTTCAAGTTCGGAAACAAGAAATAGTCACACGGGGCTAGGTCGGGTGAATAGGCCGGATGAGGGAGCAATTCGTAGCCCAATTCATAGATTTTTGCCATGGAAACTGCACATGTGTGCACCCGTGCATTATCCTGGTGGAAAAGGACTTTTTTCTTGGCCAAATGCGGTCGGTTTTTTTTTAATGCCTCATCGAATCGTCCCAATAAGTTGCTGTAATATTCACCATTGATTGTTTTTCCTTTTTGAAGGTAGTCAATGTGGATAATACCGCGTGCATCCCAAAATACAGTCGCCATGACTTTATTGGCTGACAAACCCACCTTTGCCTTCTTTGGCGCCGATTCACCCCGAGAAACCCACTGTTTTGACTGCTGTTTGGTCTCCGGTATGTTGTGGTGGATCCACGTTTCGTCCACGGTTACGAAACGGCGCAAAAAATCGTTCATATTGCGACTGAACAACGCCAAACATTCCTGCGAATATATCACACGGTTGCGTTTGTGGTCGATTGTGAGCAATCGCGGCACCCATCTTGCGAAAAGCTTTCTCATACCCAAATGATCATTCAAACTTAAAACCACTGAGCCATGTGAGATGCCTATGGCTTCCACAATCTCTCTCACTTTTAACCGCCGATCGGCTAAAACCATATCGTGGATTTTTTCAATTGTTTCCGATGTGGAGACCTCAACTGGGCGTCCAGAACGTTCGGCATCTTCCGTGCTTGTACGGCCACATCGGAATTCAATAAACCACTTTTTACCATGGAAACGGATGGTGTAGAGTCCCCATAATATTTATCAAGCTTAACCTTGGTTTGCGTAATGGATTTTTTCCGCAAAAAAAAATGCTCTATGAGCACACGAAATTCACTTTTTTCCATTTATTTCTCAGTCAACGAGGTAGTCTGATATTAACGGCTGTCAAAAACAAACTAAATGTCTCAGCTTGTTCAATTTTTGACAAGAGTCAACAGACAGATGACTGTTGACGGAAGCATTGTTACCATTTCAATTAAGAAGTGGGAAATTCAAAAAGTCACGGACTTATTGACCTGCCCTCGTATATTAAAAAAAAAAAAATATCGCGTCGAATTGAGAACCTCCTCCTTTTTTGAAGTCGGTTAAAAGATTATTAATTTCTTCAATGAAACTATCCTATCATTCAACCAAAATCAATATATTTATGTCAAAGATCATATTATTATTGTAACAAATTTAGTTGTATTAGATTTAAGAACAAAGTGTTATTGAATATAAATAAAGTATATTTAAAACAAGTGTAAGACTATTTCATTTAAGATGTAACATAATAGTGCAATTGAGCAATAGATACTCTTCATTTAATTAGAGGTATTTTGGTTAAGGCAAGTTAATTCTAATCTTGAAGCAAGGCTTATTAGCTATTGTTGAACAAGTATTACTAAAATTTCAAATCGAGACGAGTTTTTCTTGCGGATATGCAAACACACCTTTTTTTCTGTGTATGAAAGGTACACGGATTGATACAATATATCTACAATTAGAAATGAAAATATAATTAAAAATTTAAAGATATCTCTTAACATACTAAATACAATAAACAAAATAATTCTTAAAAAATATTTATGGAACTTATATTTGAAATGTGCTTAGACGCAAAATTTATAGTACAATCAGCACAAGCAAAATATTATTAGATTTTACCTCAGGTAATAAAACATTTGTTTATTTTAATTTTAATCTAAGAATCAGTTATTTATCTACCTAAAACTGCATATTTTTTGACAGAGAATGATCTTCAGAAACATTAAGCATTAGTTTCAAATCTTAATTGATGCATTGAATAGCTTTTATTCAGCCTATAATATTTAAACGAAAAGTATAAATGTGTAAAGATGTTGATCTCGATATTTTAGTGAAATTTTATAGATGCATGCATAAAGTAAAAATATTAAGGGACCTAAGATACATCTTTGCGGAATACCAGATACAATTTCCAAAGAACTACGATAAATGCTTTTCATCAATTTGAATAATTTACTTTCGCTTGCATAAGTAAAGTAGAATATGAAATATTTCTCTAAATAAAAAAAAAATAATAAAATAAAATTTATAATGAAATGGTATTCAAAATCATGACAAATGCGTAGTCTAGAATAAATATTAAGTATGTTTATTTCTGTGTGTCTAAAAAATATTCTGCTATTCAAAATGTAGGGGTTGTAAAAAAATTATTTACAATTTAGTGGTTTCATTATATTTATACAATGAGAGTTTGGCTATATGTTGTTTCGTCTACAATTTAATTATTATTTGATTATATTAATTTAATTTTTCTACGTTCATGCAAAAAATAAAACTTTATTGAACTATATTTAGTGAAAAAACTGGTTCTTTATTGCACTAGTGCAATAAAAATTTTAGTGCACTCGACGCCAAATATTTAGTCCATTTTCATTTTCTGTGAGATTGTAGTACGTTTTAAAAACAATTGCATATTTTATATTATTTTTAATCATTTAATAAATAAATTAATAAAAAATGTATTTTATTAAAAATGTCATTACAAATTATGGACACAAACGTAAATAAATTCCTCAAACAAAGGTACACGATCACGGCTACTATGATTTGGATAATACAACTGCAGTTCTAGAAACGTCAGTCAAAAATACAATTAAAAAAGAATTCGCTAAAAAATATTAATATTGAAAATTGTACAATTGTGGCAAACACAACGTTTAAGCTTAATTATTGTTCATAACACAGTTGTTCCTAAAGTTTTGGTTAAATTATTTTGCTTAACATATATAGTTATAGTACTTTTTCAATGTTAATCGATGCTAATTATTAGTTATTAAATATTTTGCTATTAAATTACGCTTTTTGTTCTTCTGCACTTAGTGTCGTCTAAATAAAACATTTTTTGGGTTTTGTGTGAACGTAGAAAAAATGTTGTATGCAACTCGTGCAAAAAGTGTTTTTACACTCGACGTGTTTTCTAACTCGGCCTGACGGCCTCGTTGGACAATTTCACGTCGCGTGCAATAAACACTTGCTTTTTGCACTTGTACAAATAACTATTAAAGTAAACCTTTTAAAAATGGTATTAGTGGGTTTCAACCTGTATGTATTCTAAATTATACAAATAAATTTCTTGCAGTCATTAGGAGCAAATACATATAGGGCGAGGCACCTAATAAATGCACAGTAAAATAGGAAAAATACCAAGCATGAATTATCATTGAAACGGTAATTTTATGTGCTCTTTTAGCATCCTCTGGCGGATTAAAACAAATATGTACTGTAAAGTGTGACACTTCATTTGAAAGCTAATTTTATTAGTAATTGAATGCACCTCATCCTTCATATCATTTTCCACACTACTAAATTATGTACGAGGCAGCTCACAAAGTTAATAATAAAGGTAATTACAGCACCCCTTATAATTTTTGGACAAGAATATCTCAAAAAGTAGTTTTCTTAAAAAATTATTATGGCAAAATAAATAACGTAATAATATCTAGAATATGCATATATTTTAAAGTTTTAATTCTCTCCAGTTTCCGAGAAAAAAAAAATAAAAGTGCTTTACATTTTGAAATATCATAATGAATATAAATGCATTCCTGCATTCCAGCAATATTCATAATATAATCTCCAAAATAAAGCTTTTATCTTGTTTTGTTTTAAATTCGCCAAAATTAGTGGTTAAAATGCCACGTTATGTCATACCTTCTGGTGTAAACTGGTGTAAATCGTTGCAAGAGACGAATGGTGAGGAAAAGTGTAAGATGGGATAGTTACAGGCGCGTTACACCAGAAGGCAGCACTTAACGAGGCGTTTTTACCACTAATGTTAGCGAATTTTAAAAAATCATCAACAATGAAGGCCAAATAGACAAAAAACGAAGAAGAACGGGACATTTTTGACAAGTGACATTTTCTTATTTTTATTGTTATTTATTTAGATTTAAGCACTGAAATATTCTCAGGGCTCATGTGCTCATGTTTTATTAAAAAAAAAAATATGGTGTTCAATGTTCATGATTCGATGGTATGTACATATTATATGACTACAAGTTCTATCATTACGCCATTTGACTGTGATTCGACTCTGTGAGTTTGTGGTTGATAAATATTAATTTTTTGCAATTTGTACTTTTTTGATCTCTGAGAAAGGTAGACATTTTCCAGTGAATACTACAAAGCTAAAAGGTTTGTAAATTCATAATATCTGGCAGGGCAAACTTAAAAAAACAGATTAGATTTTCATATTGATATGCCTTTCATTTTGAATAAGCGATTAAATTATTTTGAGGTTCAGCTGAGAAGACAAATATGACCAAATCAAAGAAGAAAACTGAACTGCTGTCAATCCAGACATGGTTGAAAAGGGCAACGTAGAAGAGAGACGGGATGAATTTAACGAAAAAGTTTTAATAATTTTATTAATCATAGGTTATGTGCTTCCTAATAATTTTTTTTTGAAATTATTCATTATTTTCACTAATTTCCTTAAACATCCTGTTATTCCCCATTTGAGCTTTGGAAAATGTCCATGGAATATTCTTAAATGGACGTTCTTAAGACATCCTGATTATTAACAATGGACGTTCCAAAGACGTCCATAAGACGTCCACGTCTGTGAAATGGACGTTGTAAGGATGTCCTGAATGTCCAATCAAGACGTTTTTAGCTCGTCCATAAGACGTATTTATGCTATCAGGATAATGTCAAAATTTCAGGTTTGCAATAAGTCTTATTTTAGCATGGAATTTATTTGCCTCTAATTACGTTGTCATTATTAGTGGCTAATGTTATAGAAATTTGCAATATCTCTCTAATAACCTTCTGATTTTTATGGGTTGGTGGGAAATTAAAACCAAGTTTAAGATTGCAGGTGAGGTAATACAATGCATGCGAAAACTTAAATCACTGTCTTAGATCTAAATGTACACCTAAAAATGGCACACTGTCGCAACATCAGATATTAAATAATTTAAGTCAATTGATGTCAACAGACATTTTTAATAAAGAAACAGAGTACTTGTTTTTACTGTCCCATGCAATAAAGCGTGTTAAATACTAACACCAAAATATAAAGAAATAAAATTTTATTAAGACGAAAGAATAAAGAACGAGAATCGCCGCGAGAGTTTCTGATGCTCGTGTAAAATCAGAATTGCCCGGATTCACCTCATTCTTTGTGAGCAAAAAGCTCATTTTTACAGCTGATATAATTCGTAATGAATTTTAAAGCGCCAAAGTAGCTCGCAATTCTGAAAGAACGTGCTCAGAATCTTAGTATGTCATGATTTCACGCATCAAATTTTAACAAAAGACGCCTGTAGGTGCGTCTTTGTTTTTCCATCAATGAGTCTCGAGTGACGCCAGGACCGGAATTTGACTTTTTATCGAATCAAATAAATATAAACGTAATTTGGTAATATTAGTAATAAATCTTCTGGAATTATTTAAATATAAGTTGAAGTAAAATAAACAAATATATAAATATAAGGAAACGAAAACTAAATATCTCAATCACAATTAATATAGTTAATCAACTAGTTTTTTTACATTTGACAATTATCAGGCCTGTAAGAAAATTTTACAAATAACAATTGACAAATTGTAAGAGTATATCTATAATAGCGTTCTTTTTCTCCCATCTCTAATATCTTATCTCTTTTCTTGGTATAATGATTTGTTTATCCACATCTGACACATCTACTACATCTACATCTGCGTTTGTTTATCCGAGATGTACCTGTCCAGATTACATTTTTTACATCTCGATTTGAAATGAGATGTGAATGAGGTGTTCGTTCTATGCCAGAAAGTTCTGTGAATCCAAGTTTGTCAATTTATCATTTGTTTATGCTATCATAAATATAAAAGTGATTAGTTTGTTTAATTTTTTGTTTAGATTTCAAATTTAGGTCGATTTGTAGTCTCAAAAGTGACCAATAAAGTCTAGAGCGTTTGTTTAATACATCTACATTCAGATCTAATTCTCGATCATGTGATAAAAAATTCACATCTCAGATACATCCGATGTGGATATTCAAACGCTGCATGTGTACTGTCAATCGTTAACCATTTTTGTCACATTGTAATTTTCTTTTTGAATTTCGATACTGAAAGATGTAATTTTATAAATTAAAGTAATCCGCTGGTATTTCATGTTGATTCTGAAAAGCTGTCAGATTAATTTTATGATGATTTACATATTAGTGCTTCGATTCTACACAAACACAACTCATTTTGATATATATTTTTAATCCCAATAACTAAAAAATATACTGACATTTAGTTTGACAGGATTGTCACTTATTTAAAAATTAAAATATAATAGTAGTTGGGTGTGCAAAATATGAGCTGTGATTTGTGGATTTCATTTTTTTGCGGTGTTCCCATTACCTAGAATGGATATGAAATATATTCGTTTAGTTGAACGCTATGACATACTTTTTCGTTTTGTAGTCTTTGCGTAGATAAACTAATATCCATGTAAGTGTAGAAAAAATATATTGTTAATAGGAACATAAAAAATTATATATAAAATCATTGTGGTATGTTACATGTCGTTTTTTAAAATTTGGTACTTCAAATGTATATGGTGAGATATCACTAGTCATTAAAAAACACTCAATTATATTGAGAACATTTTCCTGGAAGAAATGAATCGTCCAAAATTCGGGTTAAGAAAAAATAAATCCAATATTTGCTGTTTCTGTAGATCAACAAGATATTTAAATCAGATATTTTGGTTCACAACACTCCATAATAGAAGAAGACCAAATTAAGTATGGGGTATGGTCTTAGTCATTCCCAAAATATAAATGAGAATATGATCCGTTTTTAGTGTATAGTTTTGACTCTTATATACATTTTCGTTTTCTACTTTCATGCTTTGACTTTTACCAATAAACTATCATACCTTAATTTTGATGCCTATACGTAGCTCACAATTATTGTATAAGAGGTCTTCAGGTACAATACGATAGTAAGTTTTTTGTCAATCTTTCGGGTATTCCTCTGCTCCTTCCGAAGGATTGCAACAGACTCCAATAAGGCTTGGGTCCAGCCACTGGCTCCCCTCAATCAGGTTCGGAGTCCAGCCTGCTTTCCAGGGATGCCCGATCTCTTATGCTTTTACATGAGATCTCATGTTTTAATAAAGTATCTCATATTCTTATAATTCATGATTTTCAGTTTTTTTAAATCGACAAGTTCTATTATAATTTCGTTTCTGTAAAAAAGGGAATTTGAAAATCGTCGGATGAAAAGATACAAGATGCTATTGGCGAAGTTGGTGTGGCAAAATATATATACATTTGTTATGTCATTATATAGAACATAAAGATCATCTTACTATAACTCCTTAATAAGTACAATGATGGTATCTATATGTACAAAGAAAATACATAAATAGTTTATTATGTTGTTTACTTTTCATTATTTTTTTAGACGGTCGTAATGGAAAAATAACTGACAAAAAAAAATTATTAAACTTGACTCAAATAGGTACCTATATTAGTAATTATATCATAACACATTTATTGTAGCCCCTTTTTTTGTTTAAAACTACATAATTTGACTAAGTAAATTTCTCATGTTTTTTTGAGTGTCAGTCTCATGTGCTCGATTAAATTTGGGATGCAACCCTGCTGCCTTTCCTTTCCTTGCGGTTCGCATGATGACACTGCGATGCAGATGTGCCATCATTTGGATGTCCTACTCCTTCCCATTTTTCATACTTTCATTCGTTTATCATCATTTATTCCACGTTATCGATGGTTAACCGCTAGTTGGCTAAGTCCCTCGGTCAACCATCTAAGACGATACCGGAGACATCACGGCTTAACTGCCGCGAGACCGCAAATGCACGCTTAGAACGACAAATAGGAGAGCAAAGCTCGGCATGTTTCGGTTATCTGTAATGATCACTTGGATCTTAATACTGTTACACTGTATTTAGTATCTCAATTTATTGCAACTCAACTTTAACAATAATTATACAACTGATAACAATAACCTATGACGTCTATCATAAAACTGATCGTCGACTTATATAGCTCGCCTCAAACTTCTAGAACCTTCTCGAACAATCCGGATATTTCTTTGACAAGGAATGATATTTCGAGACATTTCTGGACTATTCTATCTTCTTCTTTTACTAGTATTTTTTACTTATGACGACCGCAGCACGCTGCAGGGTGCTACTAAACAATAAATTATAGTTGAAGGTTTGCATTTTGAGATGTTGCTAAATATTAAAATATTTGTACATTCTTTATGAAATTTACGAAGAAGAAAGCAGGTAATAATTTTAAACCACATGCTTCATTTGTTAATATTAAAGAAACTTACTTTTCTATAATGGCCACTTGATGATTTATAATGTATACACTTTATAAAGAGTAATCCACAGAAAAATATTTCTAAAGTAGGCCATGTTGACAAGGATAGAGATACCAGTCATGTCCGTGATAAAACTACGCACGGCACTGAATTAAAATAAAATTGACAATTAAAAAAAGAATAAAATATTCGCTTTAATATGCAAGAATTTTTCCAATCCCTACATTAGAAACATTTTTTTGTGGACACTTTAAACTATAAATAATTAAGTTACTCTATTAGGTAACATATTTGGCATACATCTGCTTGTTCCATTTGTCCATTTTGAACATTTTTCATATTTTTACATTTTTGTTATTTATAGGACAATCATTTTTACACTTTTTATAATTTTACATTTTTTACGCTTGCTTAATGAAATATATTTTTTTTTCTATACCCACGAAAAAGTTTGCCATTGCTTGCAACTGAACGAATATATTTCATATCCATTCTACCTAGTAAGAACACTGCACAAATATGAAATCCACCAATCACAGTTCATATTTTGATCAACCAGCTATTATTATTTTTTTAAATTTTAAATAAGTGACAATTTTGTCAAACTTATTGTCAGTATATTTTTTAGTTATTGAGAATTAATATACATTAAAATGAGTTATTTTTGGGTAGAATCTATAAATAATACCATTTAAATTTTTATTTCATCTATATTTACAAATAACCTATAAATTTTAATAAAACTATATAAAATCAATTTAATTACGAATATTAAAACTTACGTGTTAAGTGTGTCGATGGAGATTATTTTGCTGTAGTGCTTGAAGTTCCGGGTTCAAATCTAGGATTTGAGACTAATTTACCCTTTTTTTCAAGGTTATTTAATTTTATAAATTAGAAAAAGTCAAATTATTTTTAAATTAGTTACTTTTTCTTAATGACCTAAAATATTTTTAAAATTTGTAGATTTACTTTAGTGGGTCGTAGAAAAAATATACTGTAAAACTTGAGCGGATTGACCGCCTACGTCGTACTCAAACTTCGTCTTCGTGCGATATGACCATCATATCTACTCTTGTTGCACAATCTACTCTACAACCATATAGGCTATATTAATTTACTGAACGAATATAATTTCATATACATTCTAGAAGATGAAGAGTGAACTACAAAAAATGTTTTTAATGTAATCATTACCGACAAAGTCATATATAGGAGCCGTGACAACTACGCAGGGCCCTAAATTAAATCCAAATTGACACTTAATATAAGAAAAATTGTACGCTCCGACATGCGTGAATTTTTTCAAGGTCTATTTTAAAAACATTTTTTGTGAATTATTCCATATATTATTAATTCATATTCCTAAAAAATTTAGTTACTAAGGTAAAATCGAGGGTAAAATATAGTTGGAAATGAGTGATTCTTATGAAGAATCGATAAATAATTTTAATAAGCTATATATATAAGGTAATATATTCGTTTATATTTACAAAAAAAAACGTAAATTTTAATAAAATTATTTAAAAATAAATAAATTATAAATGTTAAATAACAATGACCGTTAACACTCCCTAACCTAACTACAACAAGTGACACGTCGTCTTTTTTGCTTGTTATTTAAAGTCGGGTACAGAGGGAGTGAACAACATGTACTACGTCCCGATAGTCGGAGCTGTCTTGTGACCTGTCAAATGCAAAGGAAATTTGCATATCGATGGAGTTTTTTCTTATTTGCTTGCAATGAAATATATGCTTCTAGACATTAATAACAAAAAAAAAACCATCCCTTTGAACGCATTTTCTATCTTCCGGTTTTGCTATTTTCGGTATAGGAATTTCCGCCACCTTGCCAGATTTTTATTTTTTCTCAATCTAAGATGGCTATTACATTTTGTGTCGGCGAATGGGTTGATATGCAAAAAATGCAATCTATTGAATAGCAACCTGTTTTTTTAAATAAGTGGAACCAAATGTTGAAAAGTGGTTTAATTGCCTTTAAAATATTTGTATGATGCTCAAATAAAAATATTGCCCGGGCAAGAATTTTTTATTCAGTCTTTCTACCCCATTCAGCTTTTTATTCACCCTGGGTTTTCAAGAAAAATATCAAAATAGTTGCTATTATAGGCACAAAACAAAAAAAAAGGCTGAAAAATGGTTGAACGAAAATTGCTTGCAAGGGAAATACTCCTATTTGAGAGTCATACAAACATTTTGAGAGCAATTAAACCATTTATATACTTTTGGATCCGATTTTACACATATTGAAAAATAAAAACAGATTACTTTACACTTCAAAATAGCGTTTAAGCTATATCCCGAATTTTTTTTAAAAAAGGTAAATAAGTATCCGGTCACGTGGCCGAAACCCCTACACCGAAATTAGCAAAACCTGATGACAGAAAATGCTTGGAAAGTTGGATGAGGAACTATAAGATGTTGGCGCAAAAGTTTGAGCAATGAGTCCCCTTGTGAAAGATCCGGGCTTCAAATTCCGACTGAAACCAATATCTTTTTATTTTTTATAAATTTATTTTATTTTATAAATTAGTAAAATTCATCGATTAAAATATTTGTTAATTATTTTTAAAAAAACCGGTGAGTCTGATTTGCACATGGAGGGTTCCGTACCATCCTATAAGATTTAATACGATGTAGGTACTTTTTAAATACTTTATTAAGCTCGATCAAAAAATGCCAAAAAAAATAAGTTTCTAGTAGGAAAGCCTCTTTAATTTTTAATTTAGTTTTATTTTGATTATTTGTTGCTATAACGGCAACAGACATACACATTCTGTAAAAATTTCAACTGTCTATATATTACGGATCATAAGATACATTGCTTGACAGACTGACGGATGGACATCTAAGGCTTAATAACAGGGTTCTGTTGGTTAACCTTCGGGTACGGAACCCTAAAAAGCCATTTTATTATAATAACCTCTAGATTTTTAAAATTTTGTAAATTTTCTTTTGTAGGTCGTAGAAAAACTATACTGTGCAATTTTAATGTATTTTTCATATTAAATCCACCCTCCTTGCATAAAAAACTTTTTTTTTTCAATACCTGTGGTTACTTATATATAACTACTTGTTTCTTTGAGGACATTAAATGGCAGAAACTGGTGGCTAATTTGATTTAAATATAATTTTCTACGATCGCTATCGAAAATAGGCTTTTGCGCCTTAAAAAGTAACTGCAAAGTTAATATTTTCTGCAAGCTGTCATAATTTGATATTATTGGCACTTTTAAGTGGAAAGTAACTTTGGCGCTTGCCTAATTTTATTTGTAGATAAAATAGAACTAGTAGCTATTGTTATTAATAGATATTTTAATTGCCTTCCTAATATTTTAAATCATCCAACGGAATTTTCTGTAAATAATTATCGACTAAAATTAAATAGTTTGTAACCTGAATACTCATACATAGTAATACGTAGGCAACACAACATAGAAACAACTTAGGAATCAAGTAGGTCAATCTCAAAGAAAGCAGCAGTTAGTGTATTGTAACTGAAATTTTGTAGATAATTATTTTGTGTGATCCATAATTAATTGAATAATATTTTATTTTGTTTTGGTGTATTTCGAGCAGAAAGTCCTTTGGCAGTCTCGATAGATTGCCGCGCTAAGCTACTGTCTCAACTGCCAAAGTGCTACTTTCTGCTCTTAACACTTTAACGACCGGGCAAATAAAACAAAACTTTACCTATGGACCAGATACATTTTATTTCAAAAACTGTTTTAATAATGTATGTACAACAGAAAAAAAGGATTTTTAATATATATTAAAAATATTTTGTATACATTTATTATGTGTCCATTTTTTGTACACACGGTCCTGTAGAGAGCTTAAGTCGGTTTAACTTTGTACGTGCCCATGTGTACCAAGTTTAGACACGTTATTTTTTTAATGAAACAGAATGAGAAGCAAAAAAAATATTTGTAAAATTAAAAATGTATTTGCTTGGAATACAGGTTGTGGACACCATTTTGGCACCTGTCATAGCCTGTGCCCATCTAAATTTTTTTGGCAATATCTCTATAGCACGATGAAAACCTTCCACATTGCTTTATATCTTTGAGACATTAGCTTCTGTTCGTTCTAATGTCTTGTCATCTAGCTTAATCAAAGCCAATACCAGTTTTTCACGAAATTGTGTGATAGATATTTTCTTCCTTGTGACTTGTGTAAAAAGGAAATGGGCATTTACAACTGCCGTGTTTGTTAACAACTTAAAAATAATTTTACGGTACCACTTGACGCCTACAAATAAACGAAAGATATTATTACTCTTGGTTTTTGCAAAAATATTTTATTTCACAAACCTTTTGAATCGTGGATGCATATGCTGCTTTCTGGTCCGAGACATCAATGAAAGATTTAGTTTTATTATATATCAGTATAGTGGAAGGTTTTTTCACAGTGCCTCTTCTCGTAACCACATCTTCCATTTCTGGAACATCATTAGTGGTCAGGAACAAAACATCTATTTTCCCTTCATTTGCCTACAATTACATTTGTATTGCTCTGCAATGCAGTCAGTTCTCCTCTCTTTAACTTAGCAGATACAACAGGTGTCGGATTAAATTTTCTTTTGGATCGTAGAGTTCTAATCAAATGAGTATTAGCTGCATTTAGTTCGTGAGCGAGAAGAATAAATTGTCCGTTACCAGCGGTCTGCGACTATTTAGTAAAGGTGCAATAAGTTGCATTACCACATCTGTTGCAACACTGGTAGCTCCTGGTCTACTTGATTTTCCCCATATAATTTTAGTGTATAAGTATAGCCACCATCAGCACATAGTTTGTATACATTGAGACCATATATCTATGACGTTTATTGGGGATGTACTGACGGAATCCAAGTCTACCTCGAAATGGAATCATACTCTCATCTATACATAATACATACATTTTCCTGCAGAACACGACATCTTTGAAAGTTTTTATTCGCTCAATAGATGCACTTACTTTGTACAACTTATCCTCTTTATTGTAATTTTTATTGTCGGCGACATGAAGGAAATGGAGAATAGATTCAAATCTATTTCTGCTCATTCCGTATTTTTTGTCTAGATCCATCCAAAGAATCAATACCAAAAAACATTTTAGTTATGTACACGTTAAGTCTTTCCAATTCGCAGTCAAAGAATGCTTTGTAATTTTTTCGTCAATGATACCATCAACTAATTTTTGATGATAGTATTTATTTGACTCCTCAACAAGCAGATCTATAATATTTTGATCAACGAATAGATAATAAAAATCAAGCGGTGTAGTTTGTGTTCTGAGATGTGTAGCAACAGTAATATCTTCTACTGAGTTAAATGTAAATTTGTTTAGTTTCAGGTGATTTGTCGTCTCCCACTTAATGTTTGTATCTGGTATAATACGTACATTATTAGCAGCTAAATCAGAATCAGTAGTATCTAATTCTACATAATTAGACTCATAACCATCTAACATAACCTCTTCTTCAATATATCTACTTATCGATGGAATTGGCTCTGATGATGGTATTATATTTGATGTTTTTAACTTTTTAGACTTATTGGAATATACGTTTCTTCCTTTTTTTTATGTACCAAGCCATAATCATTATCATCAGAGTCAATATCACTATCTTCTGGGTCATAACTTCTATCGTACAAACTATCATCGCTATAAAAATTACTATTTTCTAATATCTCTCCAAGTTATTTTTGCGTTAAACCTTTTTTTGCCATTATTAAGTCAGTATTATGACAATAAAATCAATAATATAGGTCACAACACATGTAACACAACTTACAACACTGTCAAAATCGAAATAGCATAATCTGTGCCCAAATATAACCACACGGTCTGGGAGAAAACTTTGCCGTGCTCCGCTACTGTTTCAATTGCCAAAGTGCTACTTTCTGCTCTCAATACAAAATTGCTATATTTGACCTATGACTTGTAGTTTTAAGGTACCATAAAAATAATTAAATTAATAGGTACCTAGGTACCTATCTTTTGAATAAATATTTTGTTTTTAATTGTAAACTATCTAAATCACAAAATAAAGGAGACAAGTACAGTAAACTTCATTTCCTGAGCCAAGTCCATTACTGTCAAAGAGCGAAAAGGACAATATTTGTGCGGAACTCGGCGGCTGGATTTTAGAGTGTTGAAATTCTTGTGCTTATCTCCTCGGAGCCGGGATGATCAAATAAAATATTAAACTGGAACATGATTTTTATGCGCATTTCGTGTAAAGGGATTTAAAGCTTTATCTAAGGAACTCCGTTTTTCCTAGTTTGTTTGTCCAAAGGCAGAAGTAATTTATTTTTTCCATTTATATCGGGGAGTCTTCGACGAAATGCATACTAAATCTCAGTTTTGGCTTGAAAAAACATGAATAACAAGCAGGAAGGTATAACCTTTAAAAGTTTTCGGAAGTATGAAATGGGAGCAGAGCGCAAACAAGCAAAATTAAAAACATACAGGGTGACCAAGTTTATTTAAATCCATTTTAAAATGTTTGTAACTTAAAAAATAAATGCTAGAATATGGTCAATATTCAAAAGTAAGATATTGATAATAATACACAAAATCAATCCCACGTAATACTCAGTTGAATCTGTGGTATATGCGCCCGTACTTGCGGCCACTATCTAAAAGTGTGGTATTTGCCCCCTATCGTACTTTTCGAGTTTACCTGAGTTCAAAAAGTTAGAGACAGTTGTGTCCTGTTTATATTTACAGGTAAATAGGTACACTTAAAATATCGGAGATTTGATTATTTTTACTAAAAAATATGCTAAACGTCTTTAGTTCGTTTTATAAATAAAATACTCGTACTATCAATATTATTGTTATTTTTAATACACTACTATTCAGTGTCAACCTAAAATGTAACCCTTTCCACTAATTTTTGTATGGTAAAATATCGATAAAGGAAATTTTTATTTCTGAGGAAGCGTAATTGTGCTATAAAAATGTACTAATTTAAAATTTTTTGCGTATGGTATAGTCTATTTTTATGTATGAGAGAGTATTAAAATAATAAAGCGTTCGTAATCCATAGGCGTACCACTTCTTTTAGTAGACAGTTAAAATGTTTTTTGAAGTTATTCCTCGAGTATATACTTATATTTTTACCTAATTAACCTGCTTATAACTTATAAACAGCTGAAGGTAAAAAAATGCAATTTTTTCTAAAATGTTTTATTTTTCCACAAGGTATGTTAAGAACATTGTGTCAAACGGGTTATGTAGGTATAAGGGTTTAAACTTTGACTTTTAAACAACGTTACGTTCATAAATAATAATTTTAATATAAAAACTACTTCTTACCTACAAATCCAAATCAGAATCGAAATCAGAAGATGAACGGTCGCAACCAATATTTACAATAAGTGGCTCGATCATTTTATGAGTAATATTGTCCAACTTCCACATTTTCTCTTCTTCTTTAATCGTATGATTTACTGCCTTTTCCCAGTTTTCAGGCTTCATATTATTTACAGCCTCCAAAAACAACTGTTTAACATCACTCATTTTAAAAGAATTAATTTTTCTTGAAACTTCTCCTTTTATCTGTGCCCATATCAGTTCAATCGAATTTACTTCGCAATGATATGGTGGTGATCTAACCACCGGCATCCCACGATTTTTTGCAATTTCATCAATTTCATATTTTTTGAATTTCTCTTTATGAAGGGAACACAAATGATACAGTTCTTTTCTCACAGAACCGGGATGGAACTTAATATTCTTTGAATTTAGCCAATTCTGTAAATCTTTTTCTAACCACTTGGTTGTGGGCATTTTTTCTATGTCTCGAGTGATAACTTGCATTATCCATTACTATTATACAGTTCTGAGGAAGAAGATCTATAATTTGTTCGAACCACTCTTTAAAGACATCAGCATTCATGTCCTTATGGTAGTCACCGGTACGAGTAGATTCAAAAGTCAATAAACCACCTTTAACAAAACCGTTTGAACTACCGATGTGTACTATTATTAGTCTGCGCCCCTTTCCTGATGGTGGATTTAAACCAGTAGATAAATTATTTAAAAAAGCCTGTCTTCGACTTGTAACAGTTTCATCTTGCCAAAATTTATTTGGTTTATGTCCCTCGTTGATCCATGTTTCATCTAAATAAAATATATTTCTTCTCTGGTTTCTCATTTCTTTCATTGTTCTTAGGTAATTTCTTCTCCATACTACAATATCGCTTCTTTCTATTAAAATAGACTTTCTGGAATGCCTTTTTCATGGAAAACCTATTTCTTTTAAACGTTTCCATAGTGTGCTTCGACTCATTTCAGGGTAATCCTTATCATCTCGAACCATGGCAAGAACTTTGTCTACTGTCGGAAATTCTTTTCTAAAGAAGAACGTATGCACTTTCCTTCGAAGTCTTTCAAAAGATTTTCTAATTGAAGTTTTGGTTTTCCTGGAGCTTTACGTGCTGTTTGAAACTCGCCACATTTCTCTTCTTTAACAACTCTGTAAATCGTAGATTTCCCAACCCCAAGCGTACTACTAACTAATTCCACTGTGTCCTCAACACTTTTACATAAATGTTTGTCTGTAAATGATTTAAAACAATTAAATATTAATGTTTTTTCATTAGCTGTTAAAGCACCGATTTTTTGTCGTTTACGCGGCCCTTCCAAATTTTCCATGATCACACTAGAATTCACACTGCACCTTGCAAGTTGCAACTAAACGACATTTAGTAAACTGTCAAGAATACACAACTTGGACCTCCTTACTAAATGGGAAACCTATAATCGCATTTTCGGTGAAATTTGTTGGGAAGGTATTTATCTATTTATAATTCGAATACTGTAAGAAATTCTTGGAATTAAAATAAAACGAAATTGGCAAATAGGTACCTATTGAAAATAATCTTAAGATACGGCTATGTAATCTTTAATACACAGGGCTTTTGGCCTGTCCAAACCTTTTTCTATTGTTCTGTACAGCTTATGTTTATAAAGGACCAATAAAAGATCCAAAACTTGTAATAGCACAGGTACATTTATTACAATTTTAGGAAATATTTAGATTATTCTGTAAAAATATTTAAAATGACCGTACTAAGTTTTGCATTAGAAATGCTGTTTTATTACTTTCTCATACATAAAAATAGACTATAGTTGATTCCAAAACAAGTTTAAATGCAACAGGGGTTGATTGATAACTTGTTTGAAATTCTTTATTCCACGGTTTAAATAATTTTAAATTTGCTTCAATAATTTTTACTTAATTAAATTAAAAATAAACTAACTAAACGAACAAAACAACTGGAGACTGATTTATTATTTGAATTACATCATTGTAAACTAATATTTAAGTTATCAAATAATACGTACTCAAAATGTTCTTCAGAAAATAGTAGTTTGTGAAACAAGAGTTGGTGTGATAATGACATGGATAATCAACTAGAATCGGACAGTATTTTTTCTACTATCCTTTAACAAAAAATAATAGTAGCCCGTTCACCAAATATGACCTGTGATTCATATCCGGTATTAAAAATAGAATCTTCAGAGAGGAGCCAAATGATAGTTTTTTATTTACCAAGTCAGCAGAGTGATTCTTTATCGAACTAGTTTGAGATTATGAGCCAAGCGAGAGAAGCGAACGAGGCGAGTATCATGTGAGTTCGATAAAGATATTTTGCTGACGTAGTCCACACAAACTTTTATCGTCAACTGTAAATAATTAAAATTTATAAAAAAGGAATTATTATAATATCACATTATTTTAGTATGACAAAATAAACAAACATAAAAATAACAATGAATACAAAACAAATCAGTTACAGACTATTTCTGTCAGATGGTCATCGATATGTTGATAAATATTAGCGGCAGATAAAATATTTGATTTTTACAATGAAAATCGCTATGGTAATGACGGTTACAATAAAACATATTATTTGTTGTAATTTGTGACAAAAAATACAAATATCGAATTTCACCGCTTTTGCCTTCACTCTAAGCTAAGGCAAAAAATACGAAGAAAAAGTATGCTATTGCCTTCTCAACTTAACGAATATAATTCATATCCATTCTAGTTAGTGAGAATACTGCAAAAAAATGAAATCCACCGATCACCGTTCATATTTTGACTGCTATTATTTTTAAAATTTTAAATAAGTGACAATTGTGAAACTAATTGTCAGTATATTATTTAGTCATTGAAATTAAACATACATTTAAATGGGATATTTTTGTGTAGAATCGATAAATAATAGCATTTCTGTTTTTATTTCGTCTATAATTATAAATAATTTGTTAATTTAAATAAAACTGTATGAAGTCAATTTAATTACGAGTATTAAGGCAACAAAAATAAAATAATAGGTGGTTAGCGTTCTTGCCTTTCACACGGAAGACTCGATTTCAATTCTTGGATGGGGAAAAATGAAATAAACTTTTTTTTTCGTTTATTCTCTTTGAAAAATTATTAAAAGTCATAAATTATTTTAGAATTAGATATTTTGTCTTAATAACCTAAAATATTTTTTTTATTTGTAAATTTTCGTTAGTGGGTCGTAGAAAAAATGTTCTCGAGTGGATTGTCGACATCGCACTCAGATGATTGTTTTTTGTTTTTTTGTTTTTTGTTTTTTTTGTTACAAATACAAACCAAAATTTTACAATCTGTACAAAATAAGGAAACTACTAGTTCATCCGATTATGGCGCATCATCATCATCTGAAATGACATTTAACAGTAGAACAAATATGTCGGCATCTACCTCAATAAATAAAAAGCTTGAGTGTGATACCCCCATAATTTTGAACAATTGTTCAAATATAACAATAAATCAATATTTAAATAATAAATAATATTTCTGAAATATTTAATTGTTGGTTAATTTTTTGTTATTCGTAACACAAAATAAAGCATTTGCTAACGTTTGTTTTTTTTTTTCATTTTAGTAGGTACCTACATGACATAATAGAGTTCGTAGAAAAAGTATAGTGTTTTACTCGTCGAAAATCATTTTTTCGTCACTCGTGAAACAATATACTATTTTATTATTATTATAAATCATACATTTTAATAAAACTATATGAAATCAATTTAATTGTGAGTATTAAAACTTAAATGGTGTCTCAAAGGAGGTGTGATCAGGGCGTTTGGCTGCTATGCGAAAGGACCGGATTCAAATCTGGTCTAAAGACTCATTAAATTAAATCCTTTTTTTATGTTGATTTTAGTTTATAAATTATATTTAAATTAGTTATTTTTTCTTAATAACCTAAAATATTTTTGAAAATTTGTACATTTTCGTTAGTGGGTCGTAGAAAAAATATAATGTATTTCTGAGGTATCGTGCTCAAACTTCGTTTTCGTGCGATATGTCCACACTTGTTGCATAAACTACTATTACTCCTCGGCTAATAAGAACACCTTGTTGTCAAAATGATATATAAATGTTAGCTTTTGTTACATTTCACATTAAATATGGTTTTTAGCTGACACTTTTAAAAAATAATCACTTTACTTACATTTCTGATCGAAATATCAAAAAATTTCTTAATAACACTAACAAATCACACACTGCAACATGTTCATCGAAAACTTTGTAACATCAAATAACTAAACATCCTAAATATGTTACCAACTTCTGCTATACGTGAGCATCACCCAAAAACTAACCTTTTTTTTATTACAATGAACATATGCGTGCATGTGATTTGTATTTCAATAATAATTTATGCATTATTCACATGCGGGATCTCTTCCTATTCCGTATTCACTTCCGAACGGTCCTTCCTTCTCTATACCTGCCCTTCAGAGGGAAAGGGTTAAAAAAGGTCCAATGAATGGGTTATTTGGGTTGACACAAAGAAATAGGAATCGTATTGCATGGGTACACTATTAAATTGTTTTGTTCGGTCGAGATCTCTGAACCTGAGTTGTTTATTGTGGAATGTTTACCTATTTTGGGTGATGTCTGAGAGAAAATTAATGTGATTAAAAGGATTTAAAACAAATTTAACGGTTGATTTCACAAAAAAAATACATACAGCTCATTAAAACTGCAATTTTATACATATTATTATGAAGGCAAAGGGTATCTTTATTGTATGTATTGTTAAAAAAACTCAGTACAAAAAGCAAATCGATATTATTAATATTACCTAGCACTTGGTATACAAATTAAAAATTCGGCATATATACTCGATATAACAAAAATAATTCCACAGAAATTATAGTTGAAATCCAGGTCCGGCTTATTCAATAACAATATAAAAATTTCGAAAGAGCTCATTTCATTTTAGACGTAGAGGCTTTAATTTTGTGGGAACAATAGATTTTCAAATCTTTATTGTTTCATGATAAAACGCAAAAAATATTACTTTTTTTTAGTAAGTACTTTTCATATATCTTTATTTTCAGTGTTATAAATACATTATAGGGTCCTAGTTAACCACAATAGTTCCTTACATTTACTAAATATAATGAAACATACGAAAACTAAACTTTAAAAATGTTATTTTTCTAGACTGACATGGATATTAGCTTATCTACGCACAGACTACAAAACGAAAAGTATACCATTGCGTTCAACTGAACGAATATATTTCATATCCATTTTAGGTAGTTAGAACACTGCAAAAAAATTATATCCACCAATCACAGTTCAAATTTTGGATACCCACCTACTATTATTAAAATTTTAAATAAGTGACAATTCTGTCAAACTAATTGTCCGTATATTTTTCAGTTATTGAGATTAAATATACAATAAAATGAGTATTTTTGTATAGAATCGATAAATAATAACATTTTTACTTTTATTTGGTAGAATTAAAAAAAAATTTAATCAAACTATATAAAACTAATTTAATTACGAGTAATAAAACTAAAATCATAAAACTCATAAATTATTTTGTCTTAATAACCAAAACTATATTTTTAATTTTTTTAGATTTTCGTTAGTGGGTCGTAGAAAAAATTTACTGTACAACTCGAATGGATTATTCATATCACACGATTACCTACGGCGTCGTGTTTAAACTTCGTCTTCGTGCGATATGGCCATCATATCCACTCTTGTTGCACAAACTACAATTCCATTTCTATTTTATTTTAAATATTTAATTCTTAACATCATTTACTAATTATTACACCTACGGTTAACTTAAAAACTTAAAAATATATTTAATTTTATTTCGTAAGTAATTGATTAACATAACTATTAAGAGGAACATAGTACCTTATTCTTGAAAACAACTGAAAACCTTAAAATAGGATAAACTGAATGTTTTAATATACAGTGATTGGACGTATACATTCAGTTAAAAATGTCCCACCAAATTTCAACATTTGCCAAAAATATATACAGTGTAGCTTATATTGCAGACGTAAAATTAAATATTATTTAAAAAATCCTACTACCAGACGAATAAAAATTAATAGCTGAAATTCAGCAAAGCTTTTCACACTCTTATTAGGGGGGGCTGGGTGTAAGGGTTTTAAAATCACTTTATTTTTAATACGATTTCCATGGTCTTATTTTTCTATAATTAAAATACAGGTAAGAAAATCGTTTAAAATCGTATTAAAAATAAAGTGTTTTCAAAAATAATAAAAAGGTGAACACCTCTGCTAAATTTTAGCTCTTAATTTCTATTTTACTAATATTAGGAATTTTTAAAATAATATTTAATGTTACGTCGGCAATATACATTTTCGTCCAATGTTGAAATTTTTGAGTGAATGTATACCCCAATCACTTTAAATTAAAACTTTCAATTTATTCTAAAGTACTATGTTCCTCTTGAGTAACCTAATAATTGTTCAAAATGGCAACCATTTTATTATATAAATATGGTTTTTCATTTAATAAACTCTTGGAGGACCGATCTTAGAATTATCTTTAACTATATTTCTAGAAAGCAAAAAAAAGTTAAAAATGTTGGAAAGTTAATAAAATAGAGAATATTTCGACTGCCCATTAAGGTTTCTTTGTTGTAAGTACTATTTTTGAATAACCAGAAATCAATTGTTCAATAAAGAATATTTTGATATTTTGTTTGAATACGGATTTTGTAATAGTAACAGTCCAGCCGATGTAAGGGAGGTTACTTTTGAAAGGCACTTAATTTTAAATTATATAAAATTTATCAAAACTTACACAAGCACTTTAGGTGATCCTATAGGTAGTATTCCTCCAATTTTAAACAATTGTTATTTGTCCTTACATAGTACTTGTATACTACAAACTTTTTTGTCAAAATTTTAGTATGTCGTAGAAGATGTATACTGTAGAACTTGAGTGGATTATGCTGCCATCGGCTTAAAATTTCTAAGTCTTATTCTAATCTTACACATGATATACTATGTAGTTGCCACACTGTTGAATACTCTAATCAAAGGTTGTATTAATGCCATGATGCTTTTTACAAGATATTTTAGTCATTAGCCACAACTTTTAAAAATTTATTTGTGATATTCACGATAAGATAAGATTTAGTAATATTTAGGTACATTAAGACTTGTATTTATAAACCGATCTCAGCTAAGTCGGACTTGACTGATTCGTCCTTGAAATTCGGTAATAACTTCTCTAGAGATTCAGGTGGTTCCGATGTTGCACTGAAATTTAGAGAGTCGGACTCACCTAAGATCTGTTTATTAGTATGGGCCTGAATCTTTGTCTAATCTTACACCAGCAGTGGGATTCTCATCTTTCGTACTCGGCTCGTGTTGTAACGAGAAAGATTTTGCGATTCCTATCTCGGATATCGAGAAGGGAAATATATCGATCTTAAATGTCAGTTGCACTCGCTTCATCTTTAGGTGCCGAAAATCGATTTTTAACTTGAAATCTTGTAATTTTGTGTCGATAATGTCAATAATAGATAATTTTTTAATTTTCGTTTTTATAAAATTATATGAGTATGAAAAAATGTTTCCTCCCAAGATGTGATAATGATTTACATTTATTATTAAAAATATTTATTAGTGTTGCCAAAAATATGAACAGGAAATTATTACTATTACACAGAAAAGCTTCAAGCAACGGCTAAATTATTTTAAGGTTTGTATCTATACTCTTTATTAAAATTAAAATGTTTTATTGTAATTTATTAGACTTCAATTATCTACCATTGTAGTAACGATGTTTTTTCTTTTGTTTTTTAGATACCAGATGATTTTTTAAATGATGGATAAACCTTTACATATAAGTGGGCAGTACCACACAAATGTCTGCAAAGTTCTTGTTATTCACCACACAAGAGCCAGCTCACTGATTCTACCAAAAATAAAAAAAAACAGAAAACAAAAAAATGTCTTCTAAAAAGTTGACTGGAAAATAACCTACTAGAGGCGTTTTTATCTCTATTTAATAAAAATACACCGGATCTTCAAGATGCAGTAGCAATTTGTGACATTGCCCCCTTCAGGAAATTTAAAATAGGCCTACTATAAGTTCGAAGGTGTATAACCTAAAACCCTCCTTCGGAACCTCCTGAAAGTTTTGAAGATAGTAAAAATTTGTCTGAATCAGAAGAAACATCTTTAATATTTGATTCAATAATAATGAGCAGACTATTAAAGACCAATGAACTCTCAAAATAATTGAAAATAAACTAAAGGTATATTTAGGATTGCCCAACAGTGTTTTTAAAATCCTCAATCATATTTATGAGAAAAAAAGTGTAGCTTACATAAACCTTTTACATTTCTGTGTGAATTAAAAGAACTCATTTTGTAAGACTAAATACTTAATAAACTGTTTGTTTTTTTAATTAATTTATCACATTATTTCAGGGATTATAATAAATGTATACAGTATACAAACAAAAATGTAAAATCTGTGAAAATTTTATTTATCTATTATTAAAAAATAAAAGTACCTAAATAAGATAAATGAAGTAAAAAACACTTTATTTACAATTATTAAAAAATATATACAAGCCCTAACAATAATGTAGTTGAACAAATTAAACGTTTCTCTAAAGATTCATTATTAAATTCAACTTGTTATCTACCTCAGCATTATTTACTTCAAATGTGGGAGAAACAGTGCAAAATACATTATGTTCATGTGTAATTATTCTGATTACTGTGCAAATATCTCCTTTTCTCAAAAGTTCATGGAAAATCGAATTATCTCCATATACTTGCTTGGCAGATCTAAAATTAATAAAATATTTAATGAAGTGATGATTTTTTTAGCATTTTTAAGAGTATATTTAATGAAGTGATGATTTTTTTAGCATTTTCAAGAGTATATTTTTATGGATTCCTATTTATTTTAATATTTATTATTTTCTATGTTCCAAATTATTTCATAAAATATAAACATACTTGTGTTTTTATTATTCCAATTTAGCAATATGCTTCGAGCATGCAATATGGTAGATTTATTCATGTAACGGAAAGAGTTTGTATATTTACACTGTATATTTACTACTGTCAACACTTTTTATTAACTGCAAAATATTAATTTGCATCTTCTATATCTTGTTTGGGAGAAGTTACTAGTTTATCTTGAAACAGATCATTCTCATTAACTAACCCTTGTGTGTTCTAATTATTACATTCATACTGATTGGAAATTTGTTTTATTTTGAGTTATTTTAATTAGTGTTTGTTAGATTTTGAAGTAGATGGACCAGAGTCATAAGAATGTTCCTTAACAATTGGCAGTTTTAAAGGCGAGTTTCTTTTTATTTGAGTGTTGGCAGCTGCAACATAAAAAAATTAAATAGAAACATTAAATGAAAAAATACCTAAGTATTACCTTTATAAATACCTATAAATCTTTAAAATGCTGAGAACAAACTTTCCTTTCATAAAATGTCTTTCACTCATTTTACTATATTTTAAAATAACTTAATATGTATTCTAAACGTCTATTTTATTAGAGATGACAAAAATTTTAAACATTAGCTTAATCATTAAATAAAATATTTTAAACGAAACATTTTTTAACCAAAAACACCATTTAATGACATGACAACCATAAAACATAAAACATAAAACGCCAGTCTTATTTTCACGTCTCGATCGATACCCAACTCCATTTAACATAAAGAATCGATTATTTTCTAGCG
This sequence comes from Psylliodes chrysocephalus, assembly GCA_927349885.1. Classification (NCBI taxonomy): domain Eukaryota; kingdom Metazoa; phylum Arthropoda; class Insecta; order Coleoptera; family Chrysomelidae; genus Psylliodes; species Psylliodes chrysocephalus. The sequence continues at coordinate 28,443,681 of OV651822.1, read as the reverse complement.
AATAGTGAGCTTCTCAAACTATCCCGAGTACGAAAGATGAGAATTCCATTACAGATTACATATAATACACCAGTTTCAACACTGTTAAATACTTAAAGCCACCATTTCAGTATATTTTACGTGGTCAAAACAGAGGTTTACAATTATTTACAGAACTTATCTTTCACTGGATTGATTTTAGTGAAACTTTGGCAGCTTATAGTAAAATGTTTAATGATTGCAATGAGAAATTTTCATTTGTCCTGCTAATTATTGAATACCATTAAAAAATGTAAAATAGTGATAGTCACAGATCCAGTTTAAAAAACTTTACAGCATTCTACATATTTTTTGGAATATTCTTGACTAATTTTAATAATCAATGAAAATTGCTCCGTCCATATTGAATTTTGGTTCAGGTCCTAAGTTATAGGTGTCCGATGAAGCAAAAGTAGCGAAAGTTTCGACGCCGTGTTGCCATATCTTCTGTATCTATATCTGTAACGTTTGGAGGGTGGGTTACCAGACAGCACTTGGGCCTCATTAGACCCATTGTGCATCCTCCCAAGATATAAGGCACCTCCTAGCTCGTGAGCCAGCTTACAGATTTAATGTAGTTGACAACGTCGCCAAGAGGTGATTCTCTTATATCGGTCAGTGTTAGCCGATACTCGCCGAACACAAATCTTCTAATAAATAAGAGCGTCAAGCAATCGTAAAGGATATGCTCGATGGTCTCATCTTCTTGGTTCCCACCCTCTGCAGTGTGCGGATTCTGACAGCCCCATAATATGGAGATGTTTCCGTACTTGGCAATGACCAGTCAGAATGCCTGTGACTAGGCGCAGATTCTGTGTAGTCATAGTCAAGTATTTGTTTGCTGCAGTATTGTCAGGATTTAAGAGCTTCCTGGCAACTCTGCAGTTTCTTGTTTCATCCCATCGTTCCTTGAATTTTTTTTAATTAAATCTGTCACTACCGATTTTGTCAGGCCAATAGAAGGGCTAGGTCCAAAAAGTATTTGTTTGGCTGCTTTCTTGGCTAGCGAATCAGCAAGATGGTTACCCTTCGATGTGGCCTTCGATCTATCTTAAGGTGGCCAAATTGTTAATGGATACTTCGACCAAAGCTTCGTGACATTTTAGTACTAACCCTGAGTAATTTCCTGGTCTGTTCAGGGTAAGTAGTGCTTGTCTGCTATCTGTATAGAAGAGCATGTTCCTTCCAGTGATATTGTTTTTGATTATTTATTTTGCTGCTATGAGAATCCCTGTTAGCTCTGCTTAAACTACACTGGCATTATTGGTCATAGCCCATTTTATGTTTAGTATCATTCACATCCTGAGCCTTGTCTTTTTTTAGAATTGTCGGTGTAGATATGAATCGTACCTGCCACTTCTGGCTCTTCTATTTGTTCTATTACAACTTTATATGGCTTATGAAAGATATCTCGGTGAGATGGAGTACATGTTTGCTTGAACCAGTAGGAGCGTATCGAGCGCCTCCTACCAAAAGCGACGTCTCACGTCAGCAGATCCTACATCAGGTTCTATTCCAACCGTGCGAGTTGCCATATCTTAAAATTGTCTTGAATTTAGGGGAAAATATATTATCATGCATATTTACAATTAACAGAAATATAAATTATATATACAGCGAGGCTCATTTTTACCGTAAAAACTAAAAATATAGTAAAATTTGTTTATTTTTATAAACACACGATGCAATTGATTTTTATTATTTTTATTAATTTATTTACCTATTCAAAGTGATCAAGCGTGATCAAAAAATTTGAGGTTATGGTATTCTCTTCTATTAAGTTTATGAATGTTTTTTGGCACTTAACATTAGTGCGTTACCTAGCGAATTATTAGATCGGCATCTGGGAAAAATTCATATAGATATGTATATAAACATGTTGTTACATGTACTTGGTGTTAATTTTTACCTGTAAGCATTTAGAATGTTCTCAGAATATGAGCTACATGCTGGGTATATGACTTTTAGTATCTTGTTAGAATGTCCTGTTATAGCACGTGCTTAAGGCACTTACTCAGTATATACTTTCTAGAATGTATTTTCCAAACTATATACTAGGTATGTTCTAAAAACATTCTAGAAAGAACATACCAAAAAGAACATAAACAGAACGTTTTTAGTATCTTCATAGAACATTGATGTTATGTGGGTTTAGAAACATCGTAGAGACGTACCATTATGTCATAAACATAGAAACATACATATGACCTAAATGGCATGTTTCTGGCTGATCAGTGTTATTAGGGAATAAAAAGTTTTTCATACGGTTCCAACTTAAGTAGATACTGTATGACAAATACAAAAAAACGTCGATAATTTTTTTACAATACAGAAGAATGTTATAAAATAAACTTATATTCAAATAAATATGCAATTACAGCAATTTAGCATTAAAAATTAGGTTTGGTGATTATTTAATTTATAACTACAAATAATGTATAGTGTAAAACGTAAATAATCACAAAACCTGAATGTTCATGCTAAAGAACTGTAATTGCATATTTAAATATATATTTTAATTCAAAATACCTTCACTTTATAACATTCTTCTGTATTGTAAAAAATTAAGGTACTTTACTCTTGAGTAAAATTTATATTTTTTTAAAATCTCGTAAACGGCTTAAAAAAATTGACATCTGATGGTTGTACTTTAAGTTTTGCACTAACAGATTCTTACGATAAGTAGGTACCTGCGACCCTAATTAGATAGCTATTTAATTCCACATAAGCGAGAAAACCTTGTTATAAAATTGGTAGATTGCCTAACAATATATTTTTACAAATACGCGGTGTTGACAGTTCTTTTCAACCAGACCAACTTAACTGAGAACATAAAATAAAAGTACGATTCTGTATATTATTTTGCCGAACTACATTTGCGATATAATTGTCAAAATATGGAGGTTAAAGAGTGTAGCTACATCTAGGTATGAAAGGATTAACTAAAATTCAAATTTAAATCATGTTATTAAAAACCGGAAGTGCTGTGGCGTCCTTAAACAAAGTTTCTAATAATTTCCGAGCATGTTTGTTTATAAAATAGGTTAGTCCTTAGTCTCAATTTTCAACAATTTATTTGTGATATTTACGATAACAACATAAGATATAGTCATATTTAGGTACATTAAAGGAATTATAATTTCTAATTCCAAGGCATCTTTATTTTTTAAAGGTCTACAAGACCATAATTAAATGCCTAAGGACGTGATTCATAAGAAAAATTAAAAAAAGTTAAGGACTTTTTAAAACATTGAAAGTTTGTTTCATTACCGATTTTCAATTGCTTCCTATAATTATTTTATAAAGGATTATAAAAGGACACTCTTTATTGAGTATATTTTTAATAGAAAAAGTTAGAGAAATTATTTTTCGAAATATTTTAATTTTAACGTAAAAGCAAATAATGGTGAAGTAAGGAGGAGTAGATAGAAGAAAAGTTCGTCGCATTACATCCCTTTATGTATACCTCAAATTTAAGTTTCCAACTTGAATTTTACCAGAAATAAAGACATCCGAAGTTCTAGCGCGAACAGCCGGTATGTACCTTATATTAAATAAAAATTTAAAATTTCATTAAAGTATAGTGAGACAATCGGTTTTAAGAGATCCACAAAATAGGATGATAACTTCCTCGGAAGTTCCCAAACAAATCCCAAAATTACCCCTACCAATGGTGGGTAAGGTTTTCCGGGTTTTCCTCACCTGTAAGTCAAATGGCACCATTAATCATCTTTAAGTCGCCCCGGAGCGCCACGGCAAATAATAATAATAGCCGTCCCTTTCCCCGCACAAGCATAGCTTTTGGGGTTAAAATTCACTCGTAAGGGGATGAATTAGAGAGAGTATTATTATTAATATTATTATAATTAATGAAAATTATTCTTGAACCCCCCAAGGAGAACAAATTTCAGAAAAAATTGAAAAAATCTTTCCTCGAGTACGCAGAACACGGATAGGTGAATTCGAATCCCCAAATTTTTCATTAAATTTGTCCACCTTGGGAATTCAAAAATAATTTTAATTATTTCGTAGGGGTAATTTTGGGATTTTGCGCTGAGTATATTGATTATATAATTTATTAAATTTTACAAAGTTTACATGGAAACATGTATAATTGTTTCATAAACGCTTGTTCTAGAAGGTTTTGAGCTGGCCTACAGGAATGCGTAATATTAATGAATTGCTTAATAACTAAATACCTGCTAACAGTAATACGGATTATCTTAAACTAAGATATCTTACGTAGCGCCCTCTATGCGACACACTAAAAATAATAACTTATTCAATTTTTTTATGTCAAAAATTTTACTGTAATAACTTTTATCTTTATGAGTGAAAAATATCAGATAACTAACCTCAGTAAGTACTAATACTTGACTCCCACTAATTAAGCAAATGATTAATATTTTCCGCTAAAGAATCTGCCCGTAAAATATTAACATATTAACCATTCCTTATGAATCACCCTCTATACAGAAACAACAAAACTAAAAATGTAATTTGTATGAAAATAATATAAAAAAATATAAAATATAAACTTACTTCTTAGAAGGGTTGTGTTAAACAGACAAAAACTTGTATTAAGTTTCAGCATGTTTCGTAGGCTAATTCTATAAAACCCCGTTATTTCCGGTAAAATAAAACTAGTTTAGCAACGTAAACAACTGTATAATTTCAAATTTCCTGTTCCTTTTTGGCTTTCATTAAAATGGAAACAGATTGCCGGCTAATCCTGCATTTTAAATATAAATTGTATTGTATAGCTAAAGGTAAAAATGCAGGTAGAAAACAACCCTTACAAAAGTTAAGCCTACTGCATAACAGTTTTTAACTAGGTCAGTAAGATTCAAGTTACTCTTTCTTTATGATTTTCTTGATTACGATATAGTTAAATGTTCTTCCTTCAGAAATATATGGTTACAGTTATTTTCCTCCTTTTTTGTCGGTTCTTTCAAAGTAGATAATCCTAAGAATTATAACACAAAATTTAATAATTTTAAAGTATTCTTTGACGTTAACAAAAAATATAAGCGTGTATCATTCCTTCGGTTATTAAAAATTATAGTATGAAATGGTTTTTAGACAATTATGCCAGAAGGATGGTATATAATAAGCGATGTTATTTATTAGATATAGGTAAAAAGTGCGCACCAGTCCACTGGGGAGGTGTATCCATTTGTCCAATCACGGCAGACGGCAGCCTATTTACGAAAGCCTTATTTTTTTTTCACGTGCAAATATGATTCAGTGTCTCATCTTTATTTCGAAGTATCTATGGGTTAAAATATTGTATTTTAATAATATAATAATAACTAATAACACATAAAACTATTTGATAAATAATTTTTTTTAACAATCACTCCTATAATATTGTGGTATTAAGTACAGTGCGACCTATAACATATTGCACCCTATTCTGTCGCAAAGGTTACAAGGAAGTAGTTCCGTCCCATGAATTAACCCTTCTAATTTTATTTCCCTAAGGAAGTTTTAGAATGTCACGTTGCTTCAAGATGAGCAAATATGACCCTATTTATGGTTTACGTATACACCTTGTATAATGATTCCACTGTAATTTTATTATTTTTAAAAAATATTTTAAGTTGGCCGAATTAAGCCTCTTCAGGAGTTCTTGTTACCTCTTTTATTTTACACATTAATGAACAACGAACAAATTTAGGAGTTGCGTCCCTTTAGTTTTAGGTAGTTGTTACTTAAAAAAAAGAAGATTACTATAACAGTAGAAAAACGAAAAGGTAGAGGAAAACTTTTTGGCTTGATCTAGAGAAAATTGTGAACAAATGGTCGAAAAAGGAGACTTGGAGGAAAATAGAAACTTTTCCAATGGGGCATGTTCAAAAATTTTGAAATTTTTTTTATGAATAATAGAGTTGAAAATAAAATTACATTTTTTTTTATTTTTTTTTTATCTATTCATTTGCCGGAGTTATGAATTTTTTTTAAAATTTATGACGTCACCGGGAATAGACCAATAGGAGCTAGCGCACAACGTTGCCGGCTAGAAGGTTTACGAGAAGTGATGTACGTTCGTTTGTGTACTCCTTCTTACTTTTAGACTTCTAAAACATCGTTAAACAAATATCTTTTAAATATATAATATCAAATGTTTTTTGAAAGTATTATTTCTGTTTAAACTTTTACCATATTTAAAGTTTCATTGTTTTAAAAGTCACCTAATAATTCAGAAAATGGCAAAATGGCAGCACTGTGTATGGCATCTGTCATCATAGTGTCTCCATCAAGAATTTATTTGGAATTTGATTGTTTAATTTTGAACTTTTTATAAATATTATGACTACGAAAAAGTGTTTTGTTCCAGAATGTGATAATGATTCACATTCATCTTCAAATATATTTATTAGTGTTCCTAGAAATTTGGAAAGAAGAAAATCAACCTTCTACTAGCGATGTTTCTCGTGAACTTTTTAATAAAAATACACCGGATTATCAAGATGTAGCAGCAATTTCTGCTAATTGTCCCCTTCAGGAAATCGAAAATAAGGCTACTATAAATTCTTAGGTGTATAACCTAAAAACCCTTCTGGAAGAAAATGCAGAATCTCCTGAAAGTTTTGAAGATACCGAATTTATTCATCATTTTGTGGAAGAACTAGTGATAAAGAAATAATGGAAAAATGTGGGTATTTAAACAAACTGGTTCCTGGATCCCATATAATGGCAGATAGGGGTTTCAGAATAATCAGCTACTTGAAAACATGGGATACACTTTAGTAAAGCCACACCTAGTGTATCACAGAATGAAAAAACTTCTCCAGAAGATGTACAATTAAGTAAAAGAATAGCATCTCTAAAAATACATGTGGAAAGAGTTATAAGAAGGGTTAGTTAATTTAACATGTTAAAACCACATTCGTGTGTGAATTTTAAGCAAGTACATTTACTTAGTAATATCTGCATAATTGCTTGTTAACTTACAAGAACCTATTTTGTAAGAGTAAATATTAATTTAATAAACTTTTTTGTTTGTTTTTTAATTTAATTTACCTAATTATCACATTTCAGGGATTATAATGAGTTTTTAAACAGCCAATGTAATTTTTGATAAAAATTTAACTTTTCGAGCAAATCGAAGAGGAATGAGTACCTGTATATGCATAGATTTTTTTGGGACTAAAACTACCAAAACAAAGGCACCTATTTACAGCAGTTTAAAATGAAACATTTTAACAAAAACGCCTATGTCACAGTGATAAATATTAAAAACCAAGTTCAGTTGAATGTGGTAGCAAAGTCTATATATTCCAATAAATCGGGTAACTACATGTGGTATCACTGGTGATAAATTTAAAAATATCACAATTCTTGCCACCTTTTTCAAAAAACCAGAAAGTGTGCCTTCTTATGAAAATGACAACAGTGATAAATGTGAAAAAAAAATTTCATGTTGCTATTCGTTATTACGATAGTAAAACATGTTTGCAGTTCCGATTATTTTTTATGAAAATCTAAGTAAAAACAACCAATGTCAAAGGGTTTTAATTTTTTTTCTGTCAAACCAAATATATCACAAAATTAAAAATTGATCATAGGTCAAGCTAAAGTAATACCTTTATTAATAGTAGCTTTAAAAAAAGAGTCATGAATAATATTGACTTAAGTTATTATTATTAACATTGGTGATTTTTAATAAAAACTTCAATTATTGTTTACAAACAAAAATATAAAAATCTGTGAAAATTTTATTTATTAACCTTTTAATAAAAAATGAGAAAAATGAAGTAAAAAAACAATTTATTTACAAATAAAAAATATATACAAATCCTAAGAATATAAAAGTACGGATTTATTTTCCTGTAGTGGATGAAGAGGTTTCTTTAACAATCTAGCCAAGTGTACATCATTATCAATAACACTGAGTAGATGTTACAGATGGTTCCTCACTTCTTCTATGAAGCCACATGTTTACAACCTCCTGAAAAAAATAAAAGGGTTAGATATGCAGTTACAAAATAACTATATAACCAGCTACAAAATGCCTTATTTTATGTAACAAGACGAGCACTTTACTAGCTCTGAACGAATCCAGTAAAGAACCTCTGATTTTCAAAACTTAAAAAAAACAAGCTCACCACATTTTCACATTTTTGAAATATAGAGCTTTTCGAAAAAAACTGCTATTTTTAAAAGTACCATTTTTGTTTAAACAGCTATGTCTCATTTTAGGTTATTGAGTATTATAAAATAAAAAATTACGGGATGCTTTGTTAGCTTCAAACGAATCCAGCAGAGCACCCCAGTTTTTTTTTAAACCACACCACATTTTTTGGCTCCTACAATATTATAAAATATTCGAAATTTGACATTTTTAAAAAAAATTCGCAATTCCTTGCTGACTTCAAAGTTTTTTTTCTGAAAACAAATATACTTACCACATTTTTAGGATTTTAAAACAGCCTAAACATGTGTCATAAGTAGTTGTTTTCATATATTAAAAAACTGAAGTGTCCTGCTGACTTTGTTCCAACAAAGCACCCTGTATTATTTAAAAATAGCAATTTTTTTAGTAAAGTTTTACAATATTTCAAGAGTCTAAAAATGGGGTGTGGTTTTTAGAAAAAAGCTTTAAAAAACCGAATTGCTCTGCTGGCTTCTTTCGAACCATGTATTTTTTAAAAATATAATATTTCAAGTGCATAAATATATGGTGTTGCTGTTTTTACAGAAAAAACTTTATAAAACAGAGGTGCTTTGCTGACTTCGTTCGAAGCTATCAGAGCATTTTAAGTTTTGCATAAAACGAGGAGCATAAAATTTTTGAAAAGGGTATAAAAATATGGCATGTTTTAACTCAAAATTTCATAGGTGCTCTGCAGCATTCTTTGGTATCATAATTATTACTAGGTTCACTAACAAAATCTATTTCTAGATTATTTTAACACTTGCTACGATTACAAAAAATGTCTCTTTATGTCAAAATTAGAAAAAAAATATTTATAAGAATAAAGGGCCCTATACACTGTTTATTATATGTGATATAAAAACAAAAAAGCATAATAAATATTACAAACCTTGAGATTCAACATATCCTAAGCATTGTGCACTAAAAAACAGCCACATCATAAGGTTTTTGCTGTACTTTATGTTTAGGTGTAATTTGTCTCCTTCTCTCTTATGGAAAAAGTAAATATCTCCATATTCTTGCTTGGCAGATCTAAAAATAAAACCTGAGATAAATATGTTTTACTATAAAGTGTACTGCTTCATATAAACTGTAACTACCTACCATTAAAACAATTTATAAATAAAGTTTTACCTTTCTATCTTTTGGAAACTGAGTATTGTTAAAAAATGCAGTAATCATATTTTCGTTTACAATGGGAAAAATACTTGATTCAACTTTTATAAATACAGCTGATAAATTCATATTCTTCTTCCTTTATATATCCTATATCCCACAGGATAATTTACCCAGATAAATTCAGATTAATAATAAAATTAAACCAAAACAAAAAACTAAGGTTAGTTGTTAGGTGCTGTCAATTTTTAATGTCACTTAGATGTGCGTTCACTTTGACATTCTGTATGTAGGTTTGTTCGTTGGCTTGGTTTTGTAAAACAAAAAAAACTTCGACACAAGCTGATTGGTCTATTCCCGATGACGTATAATTTCAAATTTTAAATTTCAATTGGGCTTAATTTAAAAACTTTTAGCTTTTTTAACGAACTGATTATTTAGAATAACTTGTATAGCGACTAACTATTACAATATAGTTTATAAAACAGCATATCTCACATGTGAACATGGCCCATTGCTTTGTTATTTTAAACAATGGTTTTTTTAAATTGAATAAGCCTGTTTAAAATATTTAATTTTTAATCTTTTAAAAAAAGCAATAACGGAATTTTAATTTTTTTTTTAATACCAATACAACCTGTATATTTTTTCTTGTCATACTTTAAAGGTTTCTTAACTAAAGACTTTAATTGATTTTTATCTATTATTCACATATCTCTCAACAACCAGTACATAAATATTTAGGTCATAGAACAAAAAGATCCAACATCTAGTACCGACGTTATAAAAAGGGGAAGAGTTAGGTACGAATTCAACATCAAGATAATGCCACATTCTCACTACCTAATATCTAACAATTCAAAACTTTGGTTGCTACAAAATTGTCCCCGCGTGACATTTTTAGAGTGCTCTTTACGTGGCGACTTCAGTGATCACGATAAAAAGTGCTCAAAAAATCACTTCCATCTGTTCGATACGACAAAATGTTGTGAAGAGTGTGCACCGGATTGATTGGAGTCAAAATTGACACAGGATAAAATCTCAATGAGTTTATTCGTTTTAAAATTGTTATACAAAGACGAAGTAGTTGCTCATTTTATTGATTAAAATCGGACCAGTTAATTAGATAACAGATAACAATATTTAATTAACTCCTCTATTCCGTTAAATATATCAAATTATTAACAGATATAATTAAAATATTATAAATTAATTGATATTCATATAATAATTAAAATTCAAATATTAACAAATTAATATTCACAATTAAAAAATTTAAATTTATTTTAATTAACTTACTTTATTTGATTAAAATACACACTTTACATTTGTATTCCTCAACTATATTACTATCTTATAAAAAAAAACGTTAGGCTTTAATAAACATTCGGATTCCCGGGAATATCCAATCCTAATGTTGAAATCGTTTTTTTTTTGTAGTTACCCACACAAAATTCAAAAAGAAATATTTAGAAGACGCTTCGTTTTTTCGCTCATGATTACATAATATTTTCTTATTTGGGCTTAGTTGCTTACTTTGTTCCTTTCTTATAATAACATTTCAAATATTGTGTTTTAATTTTTTTTCTTGCTGCTACCAATATTTACACAAAAGAGAAATTTCATAACTATAAATTGAATTTTTAAATTTGGAATTATTATGAAAAACGGTTGACAACACTGCGTGTGAATCTTAGATACAACTACGTGAAAATATGATATCGTTTTCTATTAATAAGCATTATTATACTCGTCACACAGTATTATAGGTTTACTTTCAAGAATCCAAAATTTTAAATATTGGCCCAAATTGAAAATATTTTGTACCAAAACCCTTTTTATCAAACAATATCAAATTCAGGAAAATCAAGCTCTATAAGGGAACTAGACCTATTGAAAAAAATCAGAATAAAAATGGGAGGTTAGGCGAGGTTGAAATAATAAAAAAAAATCCTAACTCAAAAACGTAATTTTAAGTAAAAATCACTTTCTATAAGAGAAAAGCATTTTGATTAAAAAAATATGGGTTTTTTATGGGTTGAAATAAAAAAAAAAACAAAACACGATATCAACATGACATTTATAGCAAAAATCAAGCTTTACAAGGGGAAGAACCCCTTTGCTTTTAAAAAAATAGGGGGTAAGAGAGGTAAGGGAGATTGAAATTAAATAAAATCATAAATCAAAAACGAAAAGCGATATTAACTTAATAATTCAATGAAGTCTATTGATTTGAAAAAAAAAAATCTGAAAAAATGGGTGGATAAGGGGATTAAAATGTTTAAAAAAATCCTAACTCCGAAGCAAAAAACGATATCAAATTGAAATCTTCAGAAAAAATCAAGCTTTATAAAAGGTTGAAGCTTATTAATTCTGAAAAAAAGAACTGATTAAAAGTGGGGGTTAAGGGAAGGGAGTCTTTTAAACTCTAAAGAGTATAATATATTGTAATGGTTCCACACCCTATATATAAGGTAGACCTATCACAATATTTTTCGAGCATTGAGTGTTGTGGCTTTAATGCCTTCCACAATAATTTTAAAGAAATTAATGCCTTAATAAATGTAAATCAATAAATTAAAAAAAAATGTTCTGGTCCTCTTCCTTTTTATATAATTCTCCTACATCTATTCCAATTTCTCTAGCTCCTGTGTTCCTTCCTGTAATTATGATTCTTACCTTTTTGACCTCCTATTCTTTTGATTGCTACTCTTACTCCTATCCCTTGTTATTACTTCTTGTTTGTCACCTCTAACTACTCTTGCTTTGCCTTCCGATTTCTCCTAATTTTCAAACATTTACCTTAATTCACCAAATTCTAATTTGCCTTTTGCTCCCTGTTCTTTGTTTTGATTTTACTTACATTTCAATTTCATTTTATATTTGACTTTTCAATTCATATTCCATTTGTATTTGTTTTACTTTTATTTGATTTTTATTTTTATTCTTACATTTCCTATTTTCTTTTTCATCCTGTGTCTCTTCCTTTTTAGTTTATTTTTTTCCTAATCACCTTACTTTTTTCTTCTTCATTCTATATATTTTATTTTCTTCTTTATTCTATTTTTTATTATTCTCTAGACTTCCTTTCTCCTCAATTTTAATTTTTAAATCTTTTTTTGCACATCTATTTCTTAATTTATTTCTACACTCTTATGTTCCTTTTCTTTATCTTTCATTTTTTGTCATTTTACAGTTTTTAACCTTCTTTCCACTCTTATCTAATTTCATTGTATTTTCATCCAACTTATTTTCCATTTTTTCCATCCTTTCGCTCATTTCTTGTTTATTTCCAATGAGCACACACTCGTTTTTTCAACGCAAATAGAACGTTGTACAGTATAAAAAAAACGTTATTGGTTGAAAATTCAACATTAAAATTTTAGTTGAAAAATTATATTTTCTAATGTAATTTTTTAGCTATTTTAAACTGAATGTTGAAAATTTAATAAAATAATACATTTTTTTTAATAATATTATTTTCTTGTTCATAATTAAGGTTTATTTTTATTTCGTTTAATACTATATTTAAACCCATAGTTGATTTTTTTGCAATTAATACATATCTTATTAACATTATTTTAAGGTACATAAAAACGTTTATTTTTTAAACTAAAAATATACGTAATTTCAATATAAATTAATTAACTATAATTTAATATTAAATTATGAACGTTTTTATGTAACTAAAAGTTAATAGTTTTATTAAATATACGTATATTATTAACGTTAGTTTAAATTAAATACATGTTCTATAGAAAACGTTCGTGTATTCGCACCTTTTAAAGTTTGGTTAATAATGTATATCAAATATCTACGTTATTTTAATGTTATTTATTTAAATATATTTTAATATCATTTTAAAACGTTGTTATGTAATTGTGGTTCTACCGAGAGTTGAAAATTTTGTTTAATTTACGTTTAGTAATAACGTTAGTTTAACTTACATAAAAGTCGTAATAAAATCGTTATTGTATCGGAAAACATAAACGTTTGCTTTATATTTTCAACTAAAAATAAACATTATTTTAATATTAGTTAATTAACTATATTTTAATATTTTTTAACGTTGTTATGTAACGGAAATATACATATAATATTAACATTAATTTAAATTAAATATAATTCATATAGAGTGGGCCGTACAATAGGCATTTAAAATGAAATCTTAGTTTACACGCTGAACCTCGTTGTATAATCATCGGTTATTGTTAAACAGACTTTTAAAAATAACATTTGTACTTTAAATATAACCAGTTAAAAATTAAACTCCTGTTAGCTAAACTCCTGTTACTTGTTAACGTTGTTTTACATTTGTTGTTCTACCGAAAGGTAAAAATTTTGTTAAATATACGTGTAATGTTATCGTTAGTTTAAATTACATGAAAGTCGTATTAAAAATGTTATTGTATCGTTATATTTTAAACTAAAAATTAACGTTGTTTTAATGTTTATTATTTATTTATGTTATTATTATTTCTAGACGGTGTTATATAATTAAAAGATGATAATTTTGATAAATATACATATAATGGCAACGTTAGTTTAAATTAAATGCAAGTCTTAGAAAACGTTATTGAATTCCAACCTTTTAAAATTTGGTTAATAACGGAAACTAAATATCTACGTTGTTTTATTATTAATTACTTAGGTATATTTTAAGATTGTTTTCAAACGTTGTTATGTAACTAAAAGCCGATAATTTTGTTAAATATACGTATAATATTAACGTTAATTTAAAATAATTATGAGTCGTATATAAAATATTATTTGTTTTTTACTTATTTAGTACCAGTTACACAAAACGGCATGTTGTAACGTGTTAAAAGATTTTTCTTAGTATGCACAAATTAAATAAAATTCCTTTGTTAAAACAAATAACCAATATTTTTTTGTACTTTTAACCAAAGATTTTAGAAAACGCACATTTAAAAAATTCTAGAAAAAAATTTGATACTTAATATAACTTGATTGATTTGAATTAATACAAGTAGTTATTTCAAATATAAAAAAATACGTTTGTACTGTTAGATGCATAATTTAGGGATATTAGAAATTCATAAATCATTTTTCTCAAACCAACCATTACTTGTTGTTGAGTGGTTTTCTTGTTACATCTTGTATGTTTTCAAGAAAGTAAGTTATTTTGTGTATTAAGTGAGAATAATAGATCGATTATTTTGTGCAGATTTAGGATGGAAAATAGAAAACGAAACATAATGATTACCAGATTGTAAGTTCAATAACAAACTCTATGATACTCGCCTAATTTAAATTAGATATAATACAATAATATTTCTTTTTAATGAATTTTCAAGTTATTTGTACCCAGTTACATGTTTTTTTGTTATCTTATCCAAGTTAACATAGACTTTGAATATCAACTGTTTTTTTTTTCATGATTAATGTAGGTATAGGTAACACATTATACACTACTTACGACAAATTTTCAGTTCTTGTATCTATTTCTTAAAAAAGTGTACTCGTAGAAAAAATCTTGTGTGCATTTTGAGCAAAAAGTTTGTAGTCTCTTTCGACAGATTGCCGCGCCCCGCTACACATCACAAATGCTATAAATCTTATCATATGTAACGCTGAATCGACATCAGTTTCATAAGCTTGGTTGACAATCATTCATATAAAAAGAATTAAAATTAGCTTTATAAAAAATGGAAGAGAAAATATGTAGATGCTCCTTACTAAAGGATATGGAAAGTGATATATAAAAAATATATGATTATTTAATAACTGTAGCCCACTTTACTGTTTTTGTTATATTATGTTGTACATAATTTAAAGATACTGATAATAATTATAAAATATATACAAACATATTATCGCCGCCTCAACTGTTTCTGAGGCCGCTCCTGTCCAAGCCGTCCAAACCGCCAACATACTGAGAGGGGGTGTCCAGTTAGTTAGTCAGTCAGTAATAAGACACTGTGTTAGACGTTTGCAATTATTTCAACAATTAATTTTTTTCCATCGTTTGTTATTTAGATACATACTCTATTAATTAAACAATATTTAATCAAATCTTCAAGTATTTTTATGTCGTGTACAAAACACACATTTTAATTATTATTCTAGAAATTTCAAATAACGTGTGTTACATAATTACTTTTGCACTACGTTAAGAAAAAACTTATATAAATAACCGTCTTACCTATTCAGAACTAACTATAAGGTTATACATATAAATTTTATTACCCTACATTGATTTGACTAGTTCATCCACCATAATTTGAAATGCAAATTTAAATGGTGTGTCATATTCGGTGACTCCACCATATTTTTAAATATATGAATTTAAATGAAAAATATGTACTTTGATAAATTTAATGTTTTTATTCATAGCTATGTTATTTAAAACCACTTTAGGTTAAAAAAATTAAATTTGTGAGTAAAACCTTATAAAGGTTGTTTGCGGGGGAACTTTATTTGATCTATCTTTTTAAAATAAATTAAGGTTTCAGAAAAAGAAACAAATACATTTAAAATAATAATATTAGATAAGATAAGGTCCAGTTGGCTAAATTTGGTTAAGTAGGTTGCACTGTTGTATAAATTTTATTACATTGTCAATATTCTTGGAGCACAAAATTTTCACTATGTTATTACCACGTAATGTCTCTTCTCTTTCTACAAAATATAGAGGACAGTGTAATAATATATGTTCGACGGATAGCTGCACTTCACACACTTCACATCTAGGAAGTTCTTGCCTATTGATAATATACTGATGTGTGTTCCGAGTATGTCCAATTCTAAGTCTAGACATAATTATTTGATGTTTTCTTCTAATGCCTGTATATTTAACGATTTCTACATGAGGAATAATGTCTTTCAATTTATTAGTTCTGCAAGATTCCCATCGTGCTTTCCAGTTGTTATTTACTAAATATCTCACTTGATTATATACATCTTGGAACTGGACTTGATTTATTATAATCGATTGAATGAGCTTTGCGGGCAATACAGTCGGCTTTTTTATTGCCAAAAATTAAATTTAAATTAGAATTAAATTAGAATAATTATAATGACGAATATTGCATATCCATTGCAATTGTTATTCCTATTTTGTCTGTTTGTTTAAATTTAAATTTAAACTTTAATATTTAATTATTTAATTAATGCCATTGTATGTGGAACTCAAATGTCTAAGGTACGTTATAAAATTCTGCTACTGTGTAATATGGTCTTTCTAGAAGAAAAGCTTTAGCCAGTCTTCGGAACTTATCGTATGTATTTATAGATTTTAATTGCATCGGAAGGTTACTATACAATTTTTTGGCATTGTAGGTAATGGAGTGTTAATAGGTCAGAAGTGGGCATTGTTAAATAAACATCAGTCTCTAAATTTCTTGTAGGATATCTACGAGTCGGTCTTTCGGATAAATTTTTAATGTGCTTGCGAACTAAGCAGACGGATTCGAAAATAAATAGAGCAGGAAGGGTTAGAATTTTGAAATTTTTGAAGTAATTTTCGCAATGTGTCCTACTACTTAAACCAAATACATAGCGGATTGCTCTTTTTTGCAGTTTAAAAATAGATTCGAAAAGCTACAAGAACCCCAGAAAGGTAAACCATAGCGAAGGTGAGATTCGAATAAGGAAAAGTAGGTTATTAATGCAGTAGAAGGGGTCAGCTCTTTAGAAACCGATTTAATGGCAAAACATGCGAAGGATAATTTTTTTGCTAAGTTATCTATATGAGCAGACCATTTTAGAGAATCGTCTATATAAAGACCTAAAAACTTGATTGAAGTCACCGTTTGGATCAGATTATTGTTTAAAGTTATAGGTTGTAAAGTACCTCTGTAAGACAATGCTACAGTTTTACTGGTGTTGAAACAAAGTCCATTCGAATCAGACCAGGACTTAATAGTCACTAGATCTTCACTTATGATAGATTGTAATGTCTGCATGTTAGAATTATTCCAGGTTACACTGGTGTCATCAGCAAATAAAGTAATTCTACCACTTATTCTTAAGTCTGTGATGTCGTTGATGAATAATAAAAACAAAATTGGACCTAATACTGATCCTTGAGGTACTCCACTGCTTATTGCTAGATTTGTAGAATCCTCACCATTCGCCCGCACCTGTTGATTTCTATTTTCTAGGTAAGTTTTAAACCATTGTAAAGGAGAACCCCGTATGCCATAAATTTGTAACTTATTAATTAAAATATCATGATTTACACAATCGAAGGCCTTTGCGAAGTCACAAAATACTGAAGCGGTGAAAAGTTTATCATTAAGTGATGTGTATATTTCATTAAGAACGGAAAACATTGCGTCGCTAGTGCATTTTTTAGGTAGAAAGCCATACTGATGAGCTGTGAGGATGTTATGCTTGAAAAGAAAGGGCAAAAGACGGTTTTTCATTAGCCGTTCTACTATCTTCGATAAGGTAGGCAATAACGCGATAGGTCTATAGTTACAGGTTTTGGTTTTGTCGCCACCTTTATGAAGTGGGATTATTATAGCTGTTTTTAGACAGTTAGGAAAGAGACCAATTTCAAAGGATTCATTAATCAGTGAAGTTAAAATGTTGATTACTACATCCGGTATATTTAGAAATATTTTGGTGGACAGGCCATCAATTCCACAGGAAAATTTATTTTGGATGTTGTTTATGGTCTCAGTCTCACTCCCCTTGATATTTACATCAAGAAGGTTGCTCTGACGACAATGACATGCCTCCGCACGGTTGGAATAGAATCTGATGTAGGATCTGGTGAGGCGAGACGTCGCTTT
This sequence comes from Psylliodes chrysocephalus, assembly GCA_927349885.1. Taxonomy (NCBI): domain Eukaryota; kingdom Metazoa; phylum Arthropoda; class Insecta; order Coleoptera; family Chrysomelidae; genus Psylliodes; species Psylliodes chrysocephalus. Next base: position 28,425,624 of record OV651822.1, on the reverse strand, counting down.
TGGCAGGAGGCGCTCGACACGCTACCACTGCTTCAAGCTAACATGGACTACATCTCACCGAGATATATCTTCCATAAGCCTGACGGCACGAATCCGCACTTTGCAGAGGGTGCGAACAAGAAGATGAGACCATCGAGCATATACTTTACGATTGCCCGACGCTTTCATTGATTAGATTTGTGTTTGGCGAGTATCGGCTAATACCGGCCGATATAAGAGAAGCACCTCTTGGCGACGTTGTCAACTACATAAAATCTGTAGGCTGGCTCACGAGCTAGGAGGTGCCTATCATCTCAGGAGGATGCACAATGGACCTAATAAGGCCTAAGTGCCGTGGGGGGTAACCCACCCTCCACACGTTACAAAGATCTGTCACCCATCTAACTTTTATTAGGTACTTTTCTTTCATCTTTGTCATATTTGTGTTTCTGTCAGCCCCGATTCTTATTTTTTATTTTAAACACTAAACTTTACCTATCCTGTTTTTCCTTTTATTCCCGCTTCATTTCGGTTTTAACTGTATTTCCATTTTATATTTTTTTATTGTTTGCTTTGTCCTTACATACTCATTCTCTCTCTGTTTTAGTTTTATTTTAATATAACTTTTATATTTACTTTTTATTCTATTATTTGTTTTAGTTTTATCCTAGTTTTATTTTTGTTTGTAATATTACCTTTATTTTTTTTTCCCGGTTCATATGTTTAATTCTGTATTTTATCTTGCCTTTATATTTCTCTTTAATTTGTTTTCTATTTTCCTTTATTTTCTTTTTTACTTTATTTTTTAGTTCTTTGATTTTAATTTTAATTTTATTTATTATAGTAATAATATCAAGTACAACACTTTTCCTAAATCACTCCCTTAGTAAATTTCAACTTCTAATGAGCGACTTGTGTTTATATTTTGACTTTATATTTCTTCATTTTCTACTTTTTTCAACTTCAATTTCTTCTACATTAATTTCTACTCTTTCTTACAACATTTCACTTTTCTTACTTCTTCAAAGTTGTTTTCTATAACTTCTTCTATTTTTCTGATTAAATTTTTGTTATCCTGTCTAAATTCTGAATATCTTGTTTAATGTAGTCCATATTGTTATCCATTACTTTTCCATTTTGTTTAATCTGTTCCCTTATCTTCTATTTCGATCTATCCATTTTCTTATTAATTCTTTCTCATGCTCTTTCCAATTTTCATCAAATTTTTCTCATTAATTCTTTCTTATCTTCATTCCTATTCTTCATTAATTATTTCATATCTTCTTTCCTGTTTTCATCCACTTTTCTCATTAGTTTTTCCTAACCATTTTTCCCATTTTCATTTAGGTTTGTCATTAATTCAATGAGCACTTGCATTAGGGCCTCTATCTTTCTGTTGATTCTGTTCTGTTCTAAAATATTCTCATCCTGTTTTTTTATTTGATTCTTTTATAACTTTTATTACTTGTTCTATTATCTTTCATAACTTACCAATTTTCCAATTTTTTTTTTTTTATAAACACTAAATGAAGTTGTAGTTGTTTTAATAACTCCAGCGTGTTTCGAACACGTTGTATGTATCTTTGACAAGGCACACATATTGAAGGAGTAAGAGAGTGAATCCTGGAAGGTTCTCTGCAACTAATTAAAGTTCCAAACTATGAAAGGCTTAGCGTGCCCGTAGCTACAAGAAGACGCAGGGTGGTGCCACCCCAAAACCGCACTTCTCGTCTCGCTCCACCCCCCTTCGCATCTTGACGTTCATCGGTCCCTTTACACTTATAGCTTTAGGATACTGTAAGCCGGAACGGAACGGAAAGGTCCGGGGGGGAGCATGTAGAGAATGTTCAAACTATCTAGTCTCTCCACTAAATATCTCCTTAGCTATCCTACTCGTTTTTGGAATGGGTTTACGAGCGCAGGAAATTAGAGGCAAGACTTACTGGGTGGATAAAACAAAAATCGTAATTGCAAAGCTTGGTATATTCGGTAATAGGATTATTTTGCAATAGGTAAATACAGTTCGTCATTAATATTTGATAATATAACACGCATGCTTTATATATCATTTTAGACATAGGTACGCGAAAAAATAGAACAAAGGAGTTCAAATTTGTTTCATTGACTCATAATTATTTCTCAAATTTTGGATTGTTCTTATTTAATGCACAGTACATTTTAATGTTTGAATACCTTTTTTTTAATAGAAAATATAAAAATTAACCTTTTTCACGTTTTACATTAATAATAGTAATAATATTAATAATAATCAATAATAATTATCCTGGCGACTTTAATAATAATAAAGAAGCCGTAAACGCAATCACTAATTCCATCTTGCTTGCTGCTCATGAAACATTCCAAGGTCTAAAAGTTATCCAAAGAGGTTCCATGGTGGAACAAAAGTATACGTGTAGTGATATTAATTTGCAAAAAAGCTCTTAGAACTTTTCAAAGATATCCTACTCAACAAAACTTTAATTCAAGGAACGATAAATGTAATATATTGAAGCTTTATAACAAAAAATTGGCTTACTGGGAGTTACCCCAGCAACTGGAAAACACCCATTATTATCCCTATCCCTAAAATTAATGCATCGGATCCTGAACCTAAAAATTATCGACCCATATTTATCACATTATTCCTGGGAAAAATATTAGAAGCCAGTTGGTTTGCTGACGTAACCACTCCACCATTGATGCATTAGTGGCTCTGGAACATAGTATTTAAATATTTTTTTTTAATCGAGAACATCTCGTAGCGGTAATTTTGAAAAAAGGCATACGATATGACTTGGAGGTATACAATATTGAAGTAACTTCACCTTTCGGGATTTAGAGGAAATTTGCCATCAGTCTTATTTAGTTTTCTTGTAAATAGACATTTCTTCGTAAGAGTTGGTAATCAAGAATCGTCTCGAGAAAGGCTGGAGAACGGAATACCACAGGGATCAACTCTCAGTGTTACCCTGTTCAATTATCTTGTAGATGATATCGCTGATAGTGTAGAGGCTGTCTTATACGTTGACGATATTACTGTCTACAGCTACGGCCACAATATGAACGTTTTGGTATCCAACCTGCAAGCAGAAATAAATAGATAAGAGGAGTTTGCAAAATCTAGAGGATTTAAGATTTCTGCTTCAAAATCTCATTCATTTTTATAGACTAAGATCTGTGCATCCAAATCCTTTATTATATTTAAAAAATAGAGAAATTGCAATCGTAGAACAATCAAACTACTAGGGATTAGTTTTGACAAAAAATTATATTGGAATAACTACATCGAGTACCTAACCACCAAATGTCGCAGAATCATTAATGTGATGAAATGTATGACAAACATTAGATGGGGTTTAGATAGTGAAATACTATTAAGAGATATTAAACTCTGTTCCAATCAAGGATAGATTTTGGCAGCATAATCTATCGGTCTGCTAGGCTAAACTAAAACTACCCAAAATAACTCAGAATTTAGCTCTTCGCTTAGCCAGAGGCTCTTTTAAAACGAGCATTACCGTGAGAAGCAGCTACTTCACCCTTGTGTCTGCATCGTGATATCCAAACAATTGTATATGCTACAAAGAAACAGTCTCTGCCTCAAAACGTAAACCGCCATATTGTTTTGAAAAAAGATAATCTATACACTATCCGACCTATAGCAATAAGATCATCTAATATACGGTTCCTCGAACTTTCAGAAAAATATGGTCTATCGGTCGTAAGGGAAGTAGGAATCAACCAACATAATATTGCTCCATGGACGAGGATCCCTTCAAATTGCAACACTGCCCTAAGTAAGTGAAAAAAAGAGACAACCACAACATCAACATATCGTTCATTATTTTCAGAACAAGTTCATCCTTTTAATGCTCACTAAATAATATACACCGAGGGATCGAAAACTAAGGTAGGTACAGGAGCTGCCGTAGTAACAAACGAACAAATCTTCTCATGGAGTTTAAGGTTAATATACAGCATCTTTAATACTAAACTTTATGCAATATGGCAGGCAGTTTTGTTTTTCTTATTAAATGTGAACAAAAATGCCTTATATGTACTGACTCGTTAACTGCCGTAACTTCTCCAGAAGACCTATTCTCTTCAAATAATTTGGTAGTAAGGATTTTGGAATTAACCACAGATTTAATTTCTCGGGAAAAAGAGGTGACACTGATGTGGATCCCAGGTCATTTTAGCATACAAGGAAATGTCCTAGCTGACTCTGCTGCCAGAAATGCAACATTTGGTGCCACAGATGAAGGAATTCTTATACCACTCAATTATATAAAGAGCCGCATTAAAAATAAGATCGATTCTATATGGCAAACTAAGTAGAATACATAGGATGGACTACTAAGAGTCTCCAAACCTAGTATCCAAAAGTGGTTCTACCCTAAAGAATTAACGAGAATTAACAAGTTGAATTTGTAACAAAATCCGAACAATTGTAAAACAGATATTTATTACTTTTATATTACCGTGAAGTCCAAAATTAGTGAATTTTGACATACACCAGTTAATGTCGAGAGACTCCAAATGAGTTGGTGAAAGAGCGAACACTTATTAGTTTTATTATAAATTCGGACCTTTACCGGTATATATCGAAAAACACAAATTAGCTTCGGTCAATATCGGAAATGATAACTGGCTCTTTGCGATTTCTTCGTTTCACTTCCGTGCTTACGTGTGGGCTTGTCTTCAATCTTACACAAGCTTTGATTGATAGCGTATGTGCACTCTTACTAATTTAATTTTAATATAAGTTTGAATATAAGTTTTAATATAAGTAAGTTTTAATATAAGTAAGTTTTAATATAAGTAAGTTTTAATATAAGTAAGTTTTAATATAAGTTTTAATATAAGTTTTAATATAAGTTTTAATATAAGTTTTAATATAAGTTTTAATATAAGTTTTAATATAAGTTTTAATATAAGTTTTAATATAAGTTTTAATATAAGTTTTAATATAAGTTTTAATATAAGTTTTAATATAAGTTTTAATATAAGTTTTAATATAAGTTTTAATATAAGTTTTAATATAATTTTTAATATAAGTTTTAATATAAGTTTTAATATAAGTTTTAATATAAGTTTTAATATAAGTTTTAATATAAGTTTTAATATAAGTTTTAATATAAGTTTTAATTAAAAAAGAATATTTACAGTTCCCCCATGTGTCAAAATTACCAGAAATGCTTCAAGACAATGTTATTTTATCATATGTCACACACTTGGACGCATTACACAATAAATTTTATTAAAATGCTGCGAAAATCTGCATCGACGTCCGTTTTCATTTTCATTTCAAACGTTTTTAGATAAGAAAGCCGATGTCAGCTCTCTAAAAAACTTGATACTTGGGATTAATTTGTTTTGCTCTTCGAGAAATTGTTATCCATTCGTAGGTAAATATATAGGTACATTTTTTGCTACTGTTTTGATTCTTCCATGTAGAATCACATTCTATGACTGTGGCCAGAAACTAGAAATTTTTGATCAATTATGTTAATCTGTAAAACTTGCATTGCATAAATAAACATGGCAGCCACAAATTGGTTCTTATTTTGGCTTCCATGTGTCGCTTAATAGCCTTACATTTTCAATACTTGCAGGAAGGCTTTTTAAGTGGTAAAATAGACATGACTCTATTTCACACAGGCCACGTGAGCCTTCTACTTCAGACCACATGTAATATTTACCAATATTGTTTCCTCAGTTAAAAATAGTAAAATTATATGTGTCTAGCTTGGTCTTGTGAAAAAGGATGGGATTTGTAGGATCTGTAGGTACATACAATACCTGCTGCAAGTCAAAGTTAGCAGAATGTATTTTTTTCAGTTTCTTTGGCTTCAGCCTTGTCCAATTTTTTTTCTTTCTAGCCCCCTTTAACGATTTTCGGTTCGTCTTTTTATGTTTTTTATGATGAAGTTAATACACCCCTTTTTAATACCTAGGATATTAAGCAGCATTGTCCTACATACATTTATTCTAGAGTCTTTGATCTTTAGGTAAAATTTCATGGATTTGGATTGTAATAAAATTTTTCATTAATATGGCTCACAACGCTGCCTAAATTTAGTCCTTAAACTACTACTTGAATACAATAAACTAATCTGTTTCAAATTATTTTCGAAAGATGTTTTGCTGGAGCAGCTAGGTAGCATACTTAATATTTTCTTGCCCCTGGAGGTCATATTGCATAGAAAATTCGCTATAATCTGTATATTTTCACTTATTAAAAACTACGAACCACACACAATGGCGTTCAATACACTACTGCCAAACTTACTTAAATCAGTTATGACTACTTGTTTGCACAAGTAGCTACCTGCAAAACAATATTTTTGTTCCAAAACTAGCTATTTGATTATAGACACTTATGGAATGAACAAAATTATTTTTTGCAGTTCCAGAAGTAGCTATGTGATCTTGAACACATCTGGAACTAATGAAAATATAATTTTAACAGATACATATTTTGTAACCGACTAATTTTAGCGCCAAATTTATACTTATCGGTATGGCTGGTTTTGGAACTGACACTTTAATTTTTAGTCAGACTGTGTAGATAGCTCAAAAATCAGATTTTTGTAGTTAGCCACATTTGGAACCAAACCATCGATTTGCTTATTAATTTATACGTTCGTAAACAGTTAAATTGAATCGTTAGCTCTCTTTTAATTTTTTTTTATCTATGTTAAAAATCTATTAAAGTTGTGAGACATCGTTCTGCAAAAAATAAAGAAACAATATACTAAATAAAGTAAAAATAAAACCAATAATAATAAAAATAATAATTATCCCCCAAATCATTAAACCCGTCAAATAAATTACGAGTTTATAAGAAACGTGCATCTTTAAAAAGTGAAAAACTCGCTCAAAGTTTATCGAAGAAAATCTGAGTGCAAAATGAACTAATAACATTAACCTTGAACTTGTTTCAGAGACCGTAAAAATAAATTACAAGAAAAGTTAAAAAGGGGAAAGCGGCGACGGCGGCGGCAAGAACAGCTCACTGAACTCTATAAATGATGCATTATTCATTTGAAGTTCTCAAGCGCCAAAGAAGTTGCTTCTAAAAATAATAAAATGCTGATGAGCGGCAATCTGTTGAATGTGCCATTATTTACCGGCGGCGGCAGCGTAGTAGGGAAAGTAAAGTATGAAAAGAAAAGAGAGCAGAAATACTAGCAGACTCGAGAGTGCTCAGATCGATTTTTAATTGCAGCCTTCGCCTTGACTTACTTTAGATTTTCATTAACA